>OX122900.1:16179603-16228197 GCA_944738965.1 Nebria brevicollis | reverse complement strand
GTTACCGTAAATTGCTCGACAAAGGGCCGAGCTTGCTTGTATTCCTACAGCCGCATTAATCTGGATACCTACCCTGATGTACTTTATATCCATAGTATCGCTGTGCTTCGATTTTCCTCTCAGTTTCACCAATATCTATCGATCGTAAAATCCATGCATCCACGAACATCGCTAGTAACCGTTTGTCTTTCTGCGCAGAGCCATCTACACTTCCTTTGTAGGACCGCTGCTGGGGTATGCAAGAGACCGGAAGTCCCTTGCTTAGCGCTTGATTCAATTCAACACCACCAGGACCTACGGGAATGCACTGGGACACTTACGTGACTATTACTGATTTTTTTTGCTTTGTTCTTTAAACATATTTTGTCTGTTAAATTCTTTTTTATTTTTTTATTTTGTCTCAGATAAAATATCCTTTATTTTTGTTATTAATGGTACAATTCACGGGTTAAGTACTATATTGTATTTGTTATTTGGTTTCAATATAACGGTGAGATACACACGAGGAAGTTTATTTGTTCCTACGCGTTCCTACTAGTTTATATACCATAATCGCTGATTTTATTCAACGCATGAGGAAACCATTATTTTAATAACACGATTAGTACGTTCAGCTGAGTTCGCTTAGGGTTGAGAATTTGTAGTTAATTGGTGTAATACGGAAGAATAGAGAAGAAAATTACGAAACTCATTGCTAGAATATGCGGTACCATTGTCCGTCATAATATAGTCTGGATCTTCAAAAATGGAATGATGACGGTTACGTCATAATACTGGTACTGAAGAAAATTATTTGTTGGAATTGCAACCAGGAAGGTCATCTTTATTCCGAGTGTAAAGAAAAACGTAGACGTTTTTCTTTCAGAAGTGGAGAACCAAATGTTAGGGTTCTTACGTCTCCAAAATGTACAAGTTTTTCGGAAAACAAATCAGGCGAATTGTGTTGAAATATTGCGGATCAGCTTAAGTTGTCTGATGATTCTCGTCCTAACTGAATTGTTTAAATTGGTAATAATTCGTATTTGGTATAATTGACTATGGATCATCTAGTACCCATATTAATAAACGAATGTGGGAACGTATCAAATGTTTACCGAATAAAGCGATTGTTAGGGATAATAATAATATCACTACAGCCGGTGGGCATATATGTGCAATCGAAGCCCGTATATCTATACCTTATAGTATTGATGGATATATTCAATATGTCGATACTCTATTAGAGCCTTCACCTACTTCTAGACTTATCTTGGGAATAGATTTTTAACTCGTTTCTCACTTATGCTTGATCTTTCGACTATGACCCATTGCTTTGCAAAACCTCTAGTAATTTGTGCCTTTCACGATCTCTGAACTTTATCGGCGAATGAACATATAAGACTCAATATTTCAGGCGGAAATTATTGTGCAACCATATCTCCAAATCTTGGAGCAACAAATGCGATAAAGCATATAATTAATACTCGGGATGCGTAACTTATTAAAAAAATGTTACGAACCTGTCCCACCACACATGCAACAGTTTATCAACTCGGAACTGAAAGAAAAGTTCTAAAAAAATATTGTAGAACCTTTGAAATGACCTTGGGCCTCACCTGTTGTGGTATTAAAGAAGTCTAGTGGTGCTTATCGTTTCAATTTTTGTGGTGCAAAATACTTATCTTCCATAGATCTTAAATCCGCTTCCTGGAAATTACCCTTAACTTCTTCAAGTTGCGAAAAAACAGCCTTGATGGTACCTGGGCGTGGTTTCTTATAATTTCTGGGTATGCCATTCGGTCTCTCAGGAGTTCCTGCAGCCTGCCAACGTCTTGTACATATATTGTAGATATATGGACCAGAATTTTATGCAAATGTTCTTGTTAATCTTGATATCATAATTGTTTCTACTGATTTGGTTTTATTTCCCTTTCGCAAGGAAATTCAATTCGTCGCTGAATTGAGCAGGAAGTATTCTTTGTTTTTGATGATCCAGACTATATTATGACGGACAATGGTTCCGCATATACTAACAATAAGTTTCGTAAATTTCTTCTCTCTTATTCCGTAATACACCTATTAACTAAAAATTATCAACCCTAAGCTAACTCAGCTGAACGTACTAATCGTGTTATTAAAACTATGGTTTCCTCATGCGTTGAACAAAATCAGCGATTATGGGATGTAAACTTGCGGAAACTACAATTTGCTATTAATAATGCAGTGCACGATATCACAGGGTTTACTCCAGCTTACTTAAATTTCGGCCGTGAATTGTTACTTTGTGGCAGTGCTTCTAATGCAGATTATTATTTGCCTATAGATTTTCTTTCCAGTTCTGATAATAGCACAAGTTTTGATGAACTAAGTGGCCTTAAAGTCAATGTCGAACGCCGTCTGATACAATCTTGTCAAAAGAACCGCACAACATACAATTTACGGCATAGAAACATTTATTTCGCAATAGGCAATATTGTTTGGTAAAGGAATTTTACACTGTCTAACTCATCACGTTTCTATTCCTCTAAACTTGCTTCTAAATTTATAAAATGTCCATGTGCTTAATAAATTATCCAATACACATTATGAACAAGAAGACTTAAATAAAGGTAAGTTTGTTACTTGGCATGTTTCCGTGCTAAAACCTTACGTTCCAAGATAGATTTAAAATTAAGAAAATAAATCTTTTTTTTTATGTTGAGAATCTTTGATGTGCTATTAGGGGAGAGTAATTTTCGGATAAATAAAACGCGGATATTAATGTATGAAAATACAAAATATATTTTATAAAACTTTTAAATTGGAACAGATAAATTGTTATTTGTCCCAGAGAGAGAAAAATCGCGGAGACAAAAGTAAAGAAACTAACTGACAGCATGCTTTAAATTTCCGTGTTTTATATATTTTAGGGACTTAGTTATTGATTTTGTTCAGTTTAGCCTTTGCTGTAGGTAATTTAGGAACAATTTCATGCAAAATATATTCGGGAGATATTATACTACGGATTGTGTATTTACACGAAAAAGAAACTTTGCAAAACAAATCTGCGAAATTTCTAACATTAATAAATCAGTTATATCGCGAATTCTTCGAAGTTATCGTGCTAAATGGATTGTGAGATTTACACGACGTTCAGGGTGACCAAGCATAATCACTACCAGAATTGAGATGTTGTTTTTACGAGCTGCTAAGCAAGATTCCTGGACAACGGCTTTGCAAATTAATGCAAAAATAAAAAATTTAATTAGTTCCTGCACTATACAAAGACGGAAAGTTAGAAGAGGACGTTAGAGTCGTAGACCTGCAAACATTTTTTTGCTAGGTAAGGAGCAGAGAACTGTAAAAAATAGTGCTATTTAGCGACGAATCTATGTAAAACTTATCCAATGCAAATGTAATCGGTCGTTTTCGACATCCATCTGGTCATAAATTAAATCCACGGTATTATCGTGCCACTTTTAAATATGGTGGTATTAGCGGGTTAGTATGGTGAAGTTATTCAGGGCTTGGTATGGGTGAAGTGCATCCTACTAAAACTAAAAACTCTACACGACTACCTATAGTAAGTTTGCCAACATTTTCTGGCTAATACGAAGATTCTAAAATACATTTCATTCATTAAACCATTCTATTGACAATTTATCGAAAATTCAAAAGCTGCAGTATCTATAAACAGCACCCCAAGGAGACGCCGCTGATTTATTATCCTCACTAGAAATTGCCGCCCTCAATTATGATTGTGCTTGGGATATGCTAAATGAACACTAAACTTTTTTCCACATTTTGTTCTCAAGAGTATGCAATCTATTATTGTAACGCGTTCTTAGCACTTTCAATATGTGATCGTATAAAAGCAGCTCAAAAAAAGGTCTTCGCTTAAATTGTTTGCGAAAAGGTCATCCGGTGATTAAATGCAATTCTGGAGCATCTCTGAAAGGCAAAAAAAATCATAATACCTTACTTCATTTAGAATATTTACAAAAACCAATTATATCCGCATCAATTTCTAATCGCGCAAACACTAATCAAACTTAATCTCAAATTCTACTTGCTACGGCCATTATAGACGTCTGTGAATGGTCTGTAAATTATCAGCAATGTCGTGCCTTACTTGATTCAGGCTCTTAATCCTGTTTTATAACCAAAGATTTCTCTAATAAATTTAAAGTGAAGATAGAATCAATGAATGTTCCAGTAGGGGGCATTAATCAAATGCAAACTAAAATATCTTCTCGTCTTAATATAACGATTAAATAGAAGTATAATGCATGTAAGGTAACATGTATTGCCTTATTTTGAAAAATATTACCGAATGTCTACCAACGCATTCATTTTGACAATCAAATATAATTATTCCAAAAACCATCAAGCTTGCTGATCCGCAGTTTCATTTCTCTAACAAGATTGATGTGCTGATTGGTACAACATTATTTTGGGAATTGCTATGTGTAGGACACATAAAACTCAATAAAAATTAATCAATATTGCAAAAAACGTATTTATGCTGGATCGTTTCTGGGCTTTATTGTCCTCCAATTCCGCATGGGAATGCAAATAAGATTTCATTCAATTAATAAATAAATTATCGCAATTCTGGTCGATTGAAGAACACGCTGAATAATCACGTCCTTCTCCAGCAGAACAGTATTGTGAAGATCACATTAAAGAAACCTTCGAATAAATGACGATGGCCGCTTCATAGTGTAATTACCACTAAAAGAAAATTCCTTAAAATTATTTGGGGATACTATGACACAGGCAACTAAACGTTTTTATACACTAGAACAAAAATTCTTAAAAAATTGAAATCTAGAAGCAGAATTTTTTGCTTGCATGCGCAAATATCAATTTCTCGGACATATGAAGTTTTGCTCTCTGCAAGTAAAACGTCAAATTCAATTTAATCATATTACCTTCCGCGTGATGCCGTTGTTAAGACTACCAGTCTGACAACAAAATTACTTGTTGTATTTGATAGTTCTGCTCGATCAACGACCGGAATTTCGCTTATTGCCATCCAAATAGTGGGTCCAGTCATCCAGCAAGATCACATTTTAATCATTATTCGATTTCGTATACAAAAATTCGTTATGACGGCTGATATTGCGAAAATGTATCGGCAGGTGCTAGTCGATGAATCACAAGTTTGTCTACAGCGAATCTTATGGCGCGAGAATTCATCTGAAGACTTAAAATCATATGAGCTCCCTACTGTTACATATGGCACCGCATCTGCATTATTTGTAGCAATTCGATAACTCGCTCAGCTTCACCGTACAAATTATCCGATTACTTCAAAATTGAACTGCGTGATTTTATGTGGACGATCTGCAGACGGGTGCTAACACTATCACCGCGGCAAAAATGATTCAATACAAAATCAGCACTATGTTATCTAAAGACGGTTTTGAACTGCGTATATGGATATCAAATTGTCCAGAAATCAAGCATGATATATCCACAAATATTGACTTTGCAACCGTTAGTTTGGATAAGGATGAAAATATCATACCGCTAGGTTTGCAATGGAATGCGCATAATGATGATCTAAAGTTTTCGCAACCAAGATACAAAACATCTTCACGTATCACGAAAAGAAAAATTTTATTAAACATCACTCAAATTTTTGATCATCTAGAATTAATTGGCCCAACTATTGTAATCGCCATGTCAATTATGCAGTTATTATAGCAACTTAACTTATCATGGGATCAATCGGTGCTATTTCTGATTGGATTCAATTGGAAAATCAATTGGAATGCCGCGGTCATCTCTTAATATTGCGATGGATTATCAATTGTGACCGATCAGCGCATATAGAACTTTAAGGTTTCTTGGATTCTAGCGAAAGAGCGTATGGAGGTTGCATATACATCTGCGTTAGTAACAGTATAGGTGAATGTACATCTAATCCATTATGCTCAAAATCTAGAATTGCTCCACTAAAAAGAATATCATTACCAAAACTAGAATTATGTGGCGCTTTGTTATTGGCACGATTAGTGAATAAAATATTTAAATCTATTGATATTCAATTTGACACGATTTACTATTGGTGAGATTTTGCAATAGCACTAACATGGATAAAATCAACTGCGCGCACCAGGAAAACATTTGTCGCGAATCAAGTGGGTGAAATTCAGGATCGGTCTGATTCATACCATTGTTTTCACGTAGCGACTGATGATAATCCTCGAGATCGAGATTTTTCATGATTACTGAAATTTAAGAGATTAATTTATTCAATAATGTAGAATGAGAAAGGATACAAAATTTCTGACAGTCTGACTTGTTTAAATAAGAAAATTAACAGTCTATAACAGTCTATTATTAAAAAGATAAAGTTTCTGTTTTTTTCTTTTTGTTTCATAGGTTACACAGGTAATAGTACATTTCAAAAACATAATTAAACCTAACACTCTTCCTTAATTAATTTATAACGAATACTATCGAAACTTTTGCAATTGGGTGGCTTTGTCAAGATGTCAGCTAATTGTTCTGAGCTTTGTACATGTTCGACAATGACAGTATTGCCAATATGTTCTTGGATAAATTTGCGTGGTATTTCGATATGTTTTTTACCCTTTGTTATTTTTCCTTCGTGAGCATTTTGTAACATGCGGATTGCGGATTGATTGTCGAAGAAGAGTTTAACGGGAGGTCTGATTTAATGATTCCCAGTTCAAGGCCAATCCTTTTTATCCAACCGATGTCGTCAATTGAAGGCACTGGTGATCGATATTCGGCTTCCGCTGTCGTAGTAACAACAGGGCGTTGCTTTCGAGAATACCAGATCAAAGATCCTTCTCTCATCAATAACACTCCGTTCGTTGAATGTCCAGTTGCGGTGTCACCTGCATAATCTGAGTTCGTGTAGGCTAATAGTATGGTGTCTCCGTGGAAGACTATTCTACGAGTATCATCCGTGGTCCCCTTTAGGTACTGAAATACTCTTTTTACCATCTTCCATTGACTCATCATTTGCCGATTACAGTGACGACTTAATAAATTAACGGCATAACAAATGTCCGGGCGCGCTATCGTGGCCAAGTAGAGCAGGCTTCCTATAGCTTCGTGATAGGGAGTGGTGGCTGGCACAGGCTAATCGTTGACTTTTCTCTCCTCCTCGGTGACCACTCCTCTTTCAATTGAGGTCGAGCCTGCATTGTATGTTTAACAGTTAAAACGATTCAAGAGTTTTTAGTGTCTTGGCTAGGCAGGCAGATATGCCTTTCGACTCTCCATTCCCAAATATGAGAGTAGTTTTTGTACTTGCAGATTAAAAGATATTTCAAAATGTTAACTTATATACTTGTAAATTTCGTACTCAGCTCTTCCGGCGATAAGACTGTCATCGACAAACATTGTCAACAAAATGGTTCTTTTCTGGTTGTAGAATACGCATCTGTACTATGAATTCCGATGGTTTCTAAATAAGCTGATAATTTCTCATTCCATTTTTTGTGGTGATGCTTCAGTCCGTACAGGCTTTTCTTCAGTCTGCAAACTCTGTCAGTCCCGTCTTCAAATCATTCCGGCTCGAATATATACAGCTCCTCTTCTAAATCTCCATAGTGAAAAGTGGTGGTGACGTCGAATGGTACCAATTTCAATTTATGTGAACCGGCGTGGCTTAAGATCAGGCGAATTGAAGAGTGTCGAGCTACCGGACTGAATGTCAACGAGTAATCAAATCCCTCCTCCTGTTCAAACCCGCGAGCTACCAATCTTGCTTTCAACCCCTCGTCTGGTTTTTGACGTTATACCCAACGACATGTCAAAAGTCTGCCTTCTGTCGGTCATTTGACCAAATTCCAAGTTCCCATTTTGATCAAGAATTAAAATTCCTGCGACATGGCTTTGCACCAATTTTTGTCGTTGATGGCTTCTACTACTGGTATGTTTTCGGCGTCGCAGTTCATGACAGTATTATTGTTACTTCTCCCAGAATACCCCATGAAGTAATCGGAGTATCTAATCGGCGGTAAATTATCGCGGCGGTCTCGCAGTCCTGCCCTCTTGAGCTGCTGAACCTCTGTCTTGTCTTCTTGTGGATCCGGCTTCTCCGATTCTTCTGAACCTAGTGACACTTCTGATATTGGTGTGTGCTCAGCAGCTGATTCGATGTCTGTGCGATGCGTTTCTTAATCTTCACTTTCGTCGAAAATCACTTTGACGGAGCTGATGACATTTCTTTCCTCTGGTATGTAGATTCGGTAAAAAGAGAAATCCAAATCGTACCCGACAAAAATGCTCTTCCTTGACATATTGTCTAGCTTGGCGGCCTTGTGCTCGGAAGTCAGTACGTAACACTTACAGCTAAAATACTTGAGTTTGTTAATATCCAAGTGTCTTCCGAACCACAATGCTACCGGAATCTTCCCCATAAGAGAGCTAATTCCAGTTTGATTAATCGTAAAGACAGCATAATTGATAGCTTCTGTCCACAAACAAAGTCTCGTGTATGTATAACAGAACGGGCTGCCATTATTTTGTGGCGTGTTCGCGTTCGAAAAAGTATGTAGAGTTCCGAGCTCCTCAAGTATTTTTAGTGTATTTACATTTTTTATTTCTCTGCCGTTGTCAGATCTCAGGCATTTCACTATCTTTCCAAAATGGTTTGCGGCCATCTTCATGAACAACTCCAGTTTGACGGATGTTTCGTCCTTTGTCTTCAGAAAATACGCTTTCCTAAAGTGAGAGTAGTCGTCCTTAAAGAGTAAAAAATATTTCGCACCTCCCAGAGAAGATGCATTTAACTCTCAGACATCAACGCGAATGAGATCTAGAGGTTTAGCAGCAACTTTCATGTTGATGTGGTGTGAGATGCGATGCTGCTTGCCGAATACACACCTCTTGCATACTTGATTCTCCCAATCATCCATGTACTTGTTGTTGCTCCTCTCCAAAATGTCTTTGACGTACTTTAAGTTTTGATGAGCGAAGCTGTGGTTCCACGTCTTGATGGATGTAGAAAGTAAACTTTTCCCTGTCTTCTCTCGACGTAATAGCATTTTTAAAGATTTTCTTCACGTTCCGCAGTGGCTACAGTCTCACTATGATCTGACGTTTTAAAAACTGATCTCTCCCGGTCGGCAGTCTGAATATATTTCTTGTCGAGGGTCTGACTCACTGAGAATAAATTGAATTTCAGTTTCAGCACGTGTTAACTTGCTGAAGCACAATTTCATCCCAGGTTCGGCCATTAAAAGCCTCAAGTTCAACATTTCCAATTCCAAACCTTTTAATTTTGTTGAATCACCTATAGTGATCTCGTAGGAGCGATTTAGTTCGGTGTATCCAGTAAATCCATCACGGTGAGCCGTCATGTGCTGCGTCGCAACACAGTCCTGGTACCAGCAATGTTGAGCGACCTGCGTTGATTTTATGCTTTTCAGGTTCACTGTTGACAGTACCACAGTGCCTAGAGCCGTCCGATTTGTTTGACGTGATTCGCTTCTGTCTGCATTTTCACTTCCATATCTGTCGTCGGTTCTCCATGGACAATCCTTCACAAACTGACCTTTCTTTCCGCATCCATTGCAAGAGTAATTCTCCTCGCAGTAAACTAAATATTTGGCGCACGGTTTGTTTCGACAATATTTTTTGACGTGGCCTATCTTTCTACATTTAAAGCAACTTACAGCAGTTGATTCGTATCTGTGTGAATTGTTGTGTTCAGGCCTTCTGTTTGACTTGTTGACAAGTACATTGTGAGCAGATGATTCCCTAGATGCTTCGCCTTCGCTTAGTCGATCTTCTTCCAGTCGCAGTCTCTGTATGAGTGTGTCGATTTTCTTGTCAGCAATACTGAGATTATCCTGCGCTGTTCGCAAGCGATGGAGCTTTGGAGATCCAATTGTCTCTCAACGTTTCTCCAGTACCTAAATATTCTGCAATCAGTAGAATTAAAATTATGGCATTTTGTAGTGCTGACTTTCTCGAATCATATCCATAAGCAAAAACTTTCGCCGTAGGCTGTCTACAAAAACGTCGGATTTTTTCCCGTACAAAATTGTTAACATATCTAACATATCGTTTGCCGTAGTACGAGTCGCAATACTTCTGGCAATACCTCTATTTACATTTAAACATACAATCGTTTATGCCTCGAGATCTTTTTTTAACCATAATTTTACAGGCTCATCAGGGAGGCCTAAATTTAAACCCCATGGCAACATCAAAGATATCTCTAGTTTTTAGCAATAAATCAATTTTTAATCTCCACGACACATAATCTACATTTCCATTGGCGTCTTTAGCTAACAACTCGAGTTGCGACGTAAAAGTGACCACGACTAGTTGCAATTGTTGACACGTTGTTGACCTTGACGCTTCCTGGATGTGTCAAGTGATAATCATCCTCGATGATTCGTGGATGGCTTAACTGACATACCTCCGACGACGAAGTCTGATGATCAGTCGTGACTGGCAGTGGTCCATCGTGAGTTATCTCAGATGGTAATCAATAATTTGAAATGACTCGTTGATCCGACGCTTGTTCCTTTCTCCAACGGTTATTCTATCAAACTCAAAACTATCCAACATAGCCTGGGCCCATAACCTGAAAGAAATTTGAGGGCGTTGGACAGCTCAATGAACACAACCTGTCTATTTAATGGATTAATTTATTCAATAATGTAGAATAAATAAGGATAAAAATTTCTGAGCGTCTGACTTGTTTAAATAAGAAAATTAACAGTCTATTACAGTCAATTATTGAAAAAAATTAGTTTTTGTACAGTACATGTTATCTACTGACGTATTTCAAATTGTAATAATAACGTTCAATTGTTTTTCTTTTAGTTGCATAGGTAACGGAAGTAATAGTACATTTCAAAACCATTATTAAACTTTAATTAACTGCGTATAAGAAAGTAACAATACAACATAACGATCTAAAAAGTAAAATAAATACCAATATTGTATCACGTACAGAAACAATTACAATAGACCTGACATCCGAAAAAATTATTTAATTCAAGTTAAATTTAAATAATGGAACTGCAATTAAATGTTATATGTAACTAAGCGTAACCAAGCAATAAGTTGTTGAAAACAAAAAAGTAGTAGTTGTAAAAAAATATGTCTGTAATAAAAATATAAAAGTACGTGTCAATAAAACTAAATAAATATTTTACTAATAAAATATGCAAGACTCACAACAGGTTATGGGCCCAGTCTATGGGATTCCCATATTCAAGGGAGAAAATTTTAATAATTGGAAGTTTCGGTTAATGGTAATCTTGGAAGAAAAAGGAGTTTTATGTGCATTGGATACAAATGAAAACGAGGCAGAAGATAAAGAAAAGTGGAAGAAAATCGATTCAAAAGCGAAAGCCATAATTATATCGTGCATTAGTGATAATTGTTTGGAAGCCATAAAGGATAAAAATAATGCTAAAGATATTTTAAAAACGTTGTCAGACAAATATGAAAGAAAGTCAGTCACTTCCCAGTTATATTTAAGAAGGAATTTATTACAGTTAAGGTATGATGGAAAGAATTCCTTAGAAGATCATTTTACTATGTTCGACAGACTGGTGGTAGAATTAAAAGTGGTTGGAGCAACAATGTCTGAAAATGAAATTGTTTGCAACTTATTAATGACATTGCCAGAAGACTTCAATGGTGTTATTTCAGCAATTGAAACAATAGATGATTCAAAGATCACTGCTGAATATGTAAAGTTAAGATTACTTGTTGAAGTAACTCGTAGAAAATCCACGCAGTCTAATAAAGGAATCAAAAATGAAGATGTTAGTTTCCATGCAAGCAAATTGATTTGTTTTAAGTGCAAAAAGCCTGGCCATGTAAAATCGAATTGTAAAACAAATATAAAATGCTACAACTGTGGAAAATTTGGTCATATGAAACATGAGTGTCGTGTAAAACCACAAAATATAAACAGAGGACGATCGAATGAAGCAAATCATTCGGAAGAAATCTATAAAACAGATGATACAAGTGTAGCGTTTTTAGTAAATGGCTATGATATTCCGCTAAAAGAAATAATTACATTTATAGTAGATTCTGGTGCTAGTGATCATTTGATTAATTCATCTGATTATTTCAGTAACGCAGTAAAATTAAATCCTCAAATAAGAATAGATGTCGCAAAGAAGAGTGCTTCAGTAATTGCAGAATCAATTGGAAACATACAAGTAAGAGATAATGGATATAAAATTAACATAAGAAATGTATTATTTGTGCCAGATTTAAAAAGTAATTTGTTATCAGTCAGAAGGTTGGTAGACAGTGGACTTAGTGTTAATTTTCACAAGAACTATGTGTTTATTAAGAGAAATAATAAATTAATTGTGCGAGGTAATCGCGAAGGATCTCTATATAAAATCAATTTTGGATTATCTAGTGATCCGGAAGTTCATGTAACAAAAAGAATTACAGATTGGCATAGAAGATTGGGTCATGTTAATTTTAATTCATTGAATATTTTGAAAAATATGGGGTTGATAGATAATTATGAAGAATCTGATGTAAAATGTGAAACATGCATAAAAGGAAAAATGTGCAGATTTCCTCATCGAATGAAGGGTGGGAAAAAAAACAGACCATTGGAATTAATACACAGCGATGGATGTGGTCCTATCTCACCTACATCGAGAGAAGAATATAAATACTTTGTTACTTTCTTGGACGATTTTACACATTTTGTAATAATATATGGAATTAAAAATAAAAGTGAAGTATTCACTTGCTTTAAAGATTATATAGCAGCAGCTGAAACACATTTCCAAAAAAGGGTCAGTAGGTTGAGGTGTGATAATGGAACAGAGTATATTAATGAAGATTTTCAAAAATATTCGAGTGAAAATGGTATTAAAATTGAGAAGACTATACCTTATACTCCACAGCAAAATGGTAAAGCGGAGAGATTAAATAGAACATTGGTCGAGATGGCACGATGTTTATTAATTGATAGTGGTATGTCAAAATCTTTTTGGTTGGAGGCAATTCAAACTTCGGCATATCTTTTAAATAGATTACCAACCAATGACAAACAAATACCTGCGTATTTGTGGTTTGGAGCAAATCCAGATTTAAAGAAAATTAAAATATTTGGTTGTACAGCCTATCTACACATTCCAGAAAACAAGAGAAAGAAATTAGACGAGAAGGCAATCAAATGTAAACTTGTTGGTTATACTGCAAATGGTTACAGACTTTGGAATGGGAAAAAGATTATTAATGGTAGAGATGTAATTTTTGATGAGACATATTACAAGTCAGATGTAGATGTTGGAGTAAAAATAATTTGTGATGAATTTGAAAGTGAAGGCGAAAATGAAGATAAAGAAGTTGAAGAGACCGATATTGAAACTAAACTGAATGAAGAAGTAAAACAAGTAAGATTAAGCAAAAGACAAAGAAAAGCTCCAAAATGGATGAATGATTATGTTACTGCACTAAATGCAACTTCTGAAGATTTACCCGAATGTTATGAAGAAACATTAAATTCAGAAGACAAAAAGGAATGAAATCAAGCGATGTTAGAAGAGATTAAATCATTGGCCAAAAATGAAACTTGGCAAACAGCAAACCAAAAGGGAAGAAGTTGATTACCTGTAGATGGATATACACAAAGAAACTTAATGGTGAAGGTGATGAAATATATAAAGCAAGGCTAGTAGCCAAAGGATATAAGCAAGAATATGGAATTGACTATCAAGAAACCTATGCTCCTGTAGTAAATTCGGTAACAATCAGGACTTTGCTGGCAATTGCAAATAGAAATAATTGGGAAATAAAACAAATGGATGTTAAAACAGCATTTTTAAATGGCAAGTTAAATGAAGAAATCTATATTGAACTCCCAAGAAAGGTACAGATAATAAAGAAGATAACATAGAAAATGATTATCGTAGTTTAATTGGAACATTAATGTATTTAGCAATAAATACAAGACCGGATATATGTTTTGCAACGAATTATTTAAGTCGTTTTCAACTCAATGCTACAAAAGTAAATTATAAATACCTACAACGAGTGTTAAGGTACTTGAAGGAGACTAAAAATTTAAAACTAAAATTCAAAGATAATCATATTGTGGAAGCCTATAGTGATGCTGATTGGGCAAATGACGAGGAAGATAGAAAATCCGTATCAGGCTATTGCGTAATGGCATTTGGAGGAACTGTGGCTTGGGGAACGAAGAAACAATCAACAGTATCTTTGTCAAGTACAGAGGCAGAATATATCGCACTATCACAAGTAGCATGTCACTGTAAATGGTTGCAAGGATTGTTGAATGAAATTGGATTATTGAAGGAAGAATGTATAACAATTTATGAAGACAATAATGGTGCTATCGCTATCGCAAATGGAACTAAAAACCAGCGTCGAACAAAGCACATAGACGTGAAAATTCACTTTATAAAGGACCTTGTTAATGAAAACAAACTACAAGTAAAATATATTTCTAGTGAAATGAACATTGCTGATATGTTTACTAAAGCTTTAAGTAGAGTTTTTTTAGAAAAATGTTGTAAAGGTTTAAATTTAATTTAAAAATGTAATATGCAATTTAATGTAACTTTGTTAAATGTTTAAATTGAGGTGGGGTGTTATATGTAACTAAGCGTAACCAAGCAATAAGTTGTTGAAAACAAAAAAGTAGTAGTTGTAAAAAAATATGTCTGTAATAAAAATATAAAAGTACGTGTCAATAAAACTAAATAAATATTTTACTAATAAAATATGCAAGACTCACAACATTAAACCACACCATATAATAGACAATTTAATAATTCCAGAATGTATAACCGTTGCAAAAATAATCTAGCCTTAAGCACAGTAATAAATCTTACAGAATTGAAAGATAAATTAAACATAGGAAACCCTATTATAGTAGAAAAATGTGATAACTACGTAACGCACTCAAGTCCAAATTTTAATGAGTCACAATCAAACAAAATAAAATTTGATATCTCCAAAATACGAACAGACCACATGAACACAGTTAAAAAATTAGCTAGAGATAAATTAATAAAAGAATATTCAGACATATTTCATATAGAAGATAACATCATTAGATAGCAGATAAACAGCCATCTCTTACAAACCAAATCAAACATTTAATTAAAACCAAAGAAGAAATTCTGATTTAGACTAAAAGTTATAGATAACTGCAAAATCACAAACTATAAATTAGCCAACAAATTAAGAAAAAATAGACCAAATAATAAAAAGGTCATCGAATTCGCCATTTTCTTCACCTATTTGGATAGTTCCAAAAACATTAGATGCTACCGGAGAGCGTAAATGGCGAATTGTTGTGGATTACAGAAAACTAGACGACAAAACTATTGGCGATAAATATCCCCTACCTATCTTAAGTGACTTGCTTGATATACTCGGATGTAGCCAATATCTTACCACCATAGATCAAGCTTCCGGATTCCACCAGATCTAAATGAACAAAGACGCCATATCAAAGACAGCTTTTAACACCGAAATCGGACATTACGAATTTTAACGCATGCTGTTTTGCTTGAAAGATGCCACATTTCAACGAGTCAAGGAGAACATTTTAAGAAGACTACCCAACCAAAAATGTTTACACGATAACATTATATTCAGTAAAAGCCTGCAAGAACATATAAACAATTTAAAATTAGTATTAGACCGACGCATAAATTCAAATTTTAAGTACAACTAGACAAATAAGTATGACTAAAGAAAGAAGTAGCGTACTTAGGCCACATTGTTAGCTTTGATAAAATAAAAGCTTTTCAAAATTACCCTATACCAAAAAGTACTATACATATTTCGGACATCAAAGCATCCTCACAGTGTAGAAGATGGCCATGCGTCCTCCAGGTGTGACCTATCCGGAGTCTCGCTGCGGCGGCCTCCTCTTTTAGGGACGCCCTATTGGAAGAAACCGATGACTTAACAGTTTTAAGATTATTTGAAACTATTTGACCCCACCTTTGTAGCCACTGATTTATGATCAGATGCTTGAAATGACCCTTGAGGTCATCAGAAAGCACCCGTTCATAATCAATTGTTGAAAGAAGGATCTGGAGTTGAAGGTAGTTCGAAATTATCTTCTCCAAATATATTGCGAGATCTGATATAAAAGGAAACCACCGAACGAGCCCTTCTGTCATAAAACTCCGAAATTTGTTAACCAAACATAGTGTCAAAAACCAAGTTATA
This sequence comes from Nebria brevicollis, assembly GCA_944738965.1. NCBI lineage: Eukaryota > Metazoa > Arthropoda > Insecta > Coleoptera > Carabidae > Nebria > Nebria brevicollis. The sequence continues at coordinate 16,212,036 of OX122900.1, read as the reverse complement.
TGGTTTTGACTTCATGGCTGCCATTTACTTCATGGAAAGAAGCCTGCGACGATCATACAGAGGCGGCTTGCCAGCTTCGTACAATACACTTGGCAAAAAGCACTAGTAGAAAGACGTTTACCAGTATGGTGTACCAAATCAATGGTTTTGATAACAGATGCCCTGACAAACGGGTAAGAAATACAGCCGCAGTCCAGCTTGGAGCATATCAATGCCCGATGCAAGCGCACCATAATTTTAGAGACAGCCGACATTTTGCCTTCAAAGCCACAAGATGGGCACATCATTTAAGCTTTTAGTCAAAGAGAAGACCAAGAAAACAACATTTTCCACAAATGGAAGAGCAGGACCGTTGAGATTGATAATAGGATCTAAATGAGGGTAGCGGCGTTGACTGAAGTAAATGAACTATGTCTTGGCCGCAGAAATTGTGAGACCTTGCTCGTTTTCCCAGGTAAGAAGACGATTGATTGTTAACTGCAGCAGCCGCTCTATGGAAGCCATATTGTGAGAACTGCAGAAAATCACCAAATCGTCTACTTGCAAGGTTCCATGGTCAGGTGAGCGAATACACTGAGCAGCACCGTTGATGACCACGGCAAACACCGTGACACTAAGAATGGATCTGTAGTTTGTTTAAGATCAGTTAAATAATAAAAATAATAATAACGACAGAGATACAGTATATACATATATTCGCACTCCTTATTAAATATATTGGCAGGTCGGTTTATATGAAATTTACAAATAGTATGGAGACGGGGATCAGCTGGATGGACACGACTTCGGTTAATGGTCTGTGGTCTAGGATAGGGAACTTCTATTGGAGTCTGGTGGTACGGGATGGATGCAGGAAATGAAGGATCGTTGTTGGGATGAGATGGTTCTGGTGATTGAGGTAGCGGTGATAATAGCTTCGGAAAATTCTCTAGGAATTGTTTTTCAGATTGGAATTCCTTCCAATACATTGCTCTTGTCTTCTTTGAAACTCTCATTTTGCTGTACATCATTTGTTTTATTTGTTAAAGACATGTTGATTAATATGAAGTTTATGTAGTGTGGATGTCAGATGTAATATATACAAAACTGTGATGTGGGTTGCTGAATATAAAAATGAAACTGCTTTTCTTATATTTCCCGGATGTTGTATATATATACAAGAGTGTGACGTGGGTTGCTGAACATAACCAACAAAGTGTAAATGTTATTGATATGAAATATGAATAAAGTGTATTGCTGATAATTCTTTTCTGTCCTTGCGGTTACAGAAAAGTGTATTTGTTGAGGTTATGTAGTGAGAGTTGTCGTGCGCTACTCCTGACCTTGCGGTTATCGGGATCTGACAAACTCTGGCCAGCTTGCGACGGCGCACCGGTTTATATTCCCGTGGCCGTCCCTGCTGAGCTACAGTGGGGGTATCTACATAATTTTGCGCATTAAAATGTGACCGTCAATTATTTTGACAGCCGTCTATGTTTGTCTAATGAAAGATGAGCATAATTTTGCGCATTGACATGCGACTGTCAGTTGATTTGACAGCCGCCTATGTTTGATGAGTGAATGAATTCACTACAGCACCATAACTTTCTCTGACGTTAATGGTACGGTGGGGTCTGATAGACCCCAGCGCCTAAAAAAAAGTATACCTACAATACATCAGACAAAATAATTAACAGATCCCGAAATATATAATAATCAAGCCGCCTGCAACAAAATTGCCGTATTAGGGATTAAGTTTATCCTATATTTAGATAATGCCGATAACAGAAAAGAAAAATTTTAAGTATGGATATATACATTGGCTTAATTTAACTAATTTTAGGGCAGGTTTTACTTTTAATATTACTGTCAAATAGGTGTATTATATTTTCGTCTGCATAATTCAGCCCAATTTAGCCCACTTTATTTATTTATATTTTTTGGATAGATTAAAATATTAATAAAATTCATAAGCTTCTTCATATTCGCAGGTACTGATAACAGAAATATATCTAAGTTACCGACTTTTGTTTAATTATGTATAAAAAATAAAAATCCCCGCAGCGTAGTACATATTTGTTTGCAGGTCGGCCGCCACTTAAAATATAAATTACGAAAATCCGGGGAAATGCGGGTAATTTTTACTTTCTTATACGCAGTAAAAGTAAGTATTGTAATCATGAAAAATTTCGAACTCGAGATTTTAACGGAAATATACGTTTTGACCTTCCCTGAATCGAATCCAACTATTTTTGGAATGACGTCCGTCTGTGTGTGTGTGTGTGTCTCCGTGTGTGTGTGTGTGTGTGTGAGCGCTCTGCAGCCCAAACGGCTAAAGGGAAAATTATGAAATTTTAAACTTAAGATTTGTATGTGCCTAGCACGAAAACCTCTTATTTTTGAAAACCATATTCCGACCGGAAATGCATGTTTACCCTAGTCATTTTTGGCAGTTTCTGCAATTACTCAAAAATGAAAATTTTTGTGAACAAAAATTACTGATATTTATATTTAGCACAACTTTTGTTTGAATCTTTTTTCCAAAAAAAGTACTGGTTTCAAAATAAATTTCTGCTTATTATATATATTGTTACATAAATCGTATCTTCTGCGCCTGTCAATTGTTTAACAAAATAGACTTAAATAATTTGAAGTTTGACATTTAATATTTATTCTAAGAAACATATTTAGTGTAAAAGCGATCTAAAGGTTAGAACAAATATTATAAATTAGAAAAATAATGTAACTACGATATGGTTTAACCCATATGCGGATAAGAAAGTTCGGTGCATGACACTGCAGATATTTTACATACATAACATCACGCCTCATCCCTAAGAGATAGGATGGTCATATTGAGAGAATGTCGAATATAAGATTAGCGGAAAAGCTTTACTTCAGGGAGATGAAGGTTGTTAGATTGTGAGGCCGTCTTCGGTATATATTGATGAATATGATAGAGAATGAATTTCGAGAAAAGAGAGTTGTGAGCAGGTGGAATACAAGAACATGTAGGAAGAATTTGAATGAAGTGTGTGCGGATAATATTGAATGGCGAAAGATTGTCAATATGTGAAAGAATGTAAAGGGTTTTCTGACTACCCATTTGATGAGAATTGGCATGAAGTTATGTATTTATGTATAAATTTAAATTAAACGTAAAAATTGCATCTCATTTAGATTAATAATCTAGCGTTTGAGTGCTACATTTTAAAACATTATTTTCTTAACGTAATAACTTTATTTGATGAAGACACTATGACTTATATGGTCAAACTAAGTATCACATATGCCACTTAAAATAACAGACATGACTTTATGTTTTCAACGGACCGTTTCAGAAAGTTTATAGACTTCTTGCTACCCACTGGGTACCACTCACTACTACAAGAACAAATATATTGGCGCATAGATGAAGATCTCGGCATTGAAGCAGTCGGAAACTGTTTTACTAGAAATAGATACTTTGAAATATAGAGAAATCTTCACTTCAATGATAACGCTAAGTTGGGCAAGACAGCAAACCACGATTTCAAAATACAGAAAATGGAGCTATATTTACAACTTGGCGTATTTTCGAAAAATTTAATTATTGAGGAGCAAATGGTTCGGTATTACGGTCACCATTATTTCAAGCAATTTATTAGGGGAAAACCTATTAGCTTTGGCTTCAAACAATGGACAATATGTTGTACAGTAACAGGATACTGAGTTATATATACAGAGAAAATGAACGATGACTGTGAATTTCATCTTGGTGCATCTGTTATAATGAAGAATACAGCTTTTTTTGAATATCTTTCAAATCATGTCTTATATTTTGGCAACTTTTATACCAGTTTTGAGCTAATGTAAACATTACAAGAAAAAAATATAGCAGCTACACTCGAATCCAATGATATCCGTAAGGAATGTCGAGGTAATTTATACCATAGATTTGATGTACCAAATGAAATATTTTGTGTAGCATAGAGAGATAATAAATGCGTCAGAGTATTATAAAACCATCAAGGTGGAGAACCGACAAGTAATTTAAGCAGATGGTCAAAGCCTGAGAAAAAGCAAGTCTAAGTAGTTCAACCACAATGCATAAATAACTATAATCAATTTATGAGAAGGGTTGACAAATTGTATTGATATATAAATAAATATAGAACAAAATTTCGTGCAAGAAGTGGTATTTTTTATATTTCTACGAATGTAATTGACACGGCCGTTGAAAGAGACTATGTTTTATTTTGGCATGCTAATAAAACTATTCCACTACTAGAGTTTAGAGGAAGAAAAGCTAAGGTTTATTTTATTTATTTACAGGCATCTATTTCCAATCCTAAGAAGGCTGGCAAAACTTCATTAGAAAAACAAACGTTTAAACGGGTTATCGAGGAATTAAAAAAAACCTGCGGGGAACTATTTGGAGAGCAGCAACGAAAATGCGCTCAATGCAAAACGACCGTGCATAAACAATAAGAAAAATGTATTGTTGGACTTCATGTAGAGTGTATGGCAATATGGCATAACTAATCCACTACATAATCTATGTATTTAACGTTGTTAGAATAAGTAATAAAATAATTTTCTCATCTTATTTTTAAAAATGGCATCTACCACGATCCCCATTTACGGCGATGTTCCAATTTTTTTAAAAAATAATAATTTTATACAAAAACATTTCAAAAATATATAAAAAAAATTTTAAGGTAAATTTCAAAACCGCTTCCAAGATATTTACATTTCCATTAGTAGTAACCAGGTAATAAATACACTAAAATTAAACTTTAAACACGTTTTACTCGAAACTACATTTTTAAAAACGGTGTGCACTCTAGCTAAAAAATAATTAAGCTATTGCCTCAAATCTTTTTTTATTTTATTAATTAACTTATAATGCAGAACGCAAACCGACATTTTGAGATAAATATACATATGTTCCATTTTTATTCAATCCCAAAGGTCCAATTTTGTGAATAAAACATAGGACTTTTATTAAACTCACTCTATTTTCTAGGTTTTTTTAAATTTTTTAATTTTTATTGGTTTACGGGGAAGGTAATTTTATTCTTAATAAAACCCCGTTAGATTTTTTATTTTAGACATCTTGGACCGGCGTTATCGAGCACACCGCAAAACGCCTCATCACCGTGGCCTCTAATTTGTCACCTCCTTTATAAGTAATTATGAATAAAAATAAAAAAAAAAAAAATTTTATTGTATACTGCATGAGTTACTTAATATTTTTAACAAAAATTAAATTTTCTATTTAATAATATAAGAGAGAAAAAAATTATAAAAAATAGCAATTAATTTCACCAAAAAATTAGAACTTTCTAAAAAAATGCTCATATTTTAATATAAAATTTAATATTAATATTTTAAAAATTCATCATTTTTACTTCTTTCACTCAGTATAAGTAAGTCTTGTAATCAAGAAAAATCTCGATCTCGAGATTTTAACTTCTTATTATATTTAATTATACGTAAATCGAATCATCTGCGCCTGTCAATTGCTTAACTAAATAGACATAAATAATTTGAAGTTTGACATTTCATATTTATTCTAAGAAATATATTATAGTATAGTGTAAAAGCGATATAAAGGTTAGAACATTAATTAAAAATTAGAAAAGTAATGAAACTACGATGTGGTTAACCCAAATGCGTACAAGAAAGTTTAAAGTAAAGGTTTATACAGAAAAAATTAACGCTACATGTAACATTAACGCTACGTTTAAGGCTAAGAAAAAGATAAACACCATGTTAACTAATGTTCTCGTTTATACAGAATTTAAGACTACATTTCTTTTTAACGCTAAGCTAACAAGTTGGCCAACTTTTATCTTTCTTACTAAGAGAGATGAACAAAACCTCGTTCTTTCTTTGCCTAAGATCAGTTCAGTTTGAAAAACGCATCTGCGCAAGCGTGACCGGGTGTACATGTGTTGACAAGCACAACATGTCAGAACAGTTTCGTGCTCTTTTTGCATTGGCTTTTGTTTACCTGCTATATTGTTGTTTATTATTGTTATTTTAACATAATGGACGGTGAATTGATTGATAGTGTCGAAAAATACGCTATATTGTATGATATCGATGTGTAGGCTTCCGCAATAAAACTAGTAAAGAAAATACAAAAAGAAGTGTTTCCGAAGTCATGGGGCAAAAGGTATGTGATATGCAACTATATATTTTTGTTAAAAGTTAAAATAGGGCGATGTTGTAATTTTAAATAAAAAAATAAATGAGCGACTTTACGGTCTCGCTGTGCGACTGAGAGACGCTTCGGGATCTGCGGCCCCAATGTGTCTGGATGAACCGAATGGACCCGTTAGCCACTTCGAAGTGACCGAAATACTTGGACGTGAACAGAGGTAAAAACTATTCGAGTCATCTGCAGATGCAAGCATCGAAGGTGCATGTCTGTCGTTGGTAGAATACTATAGTGCCAAAAGGACCGAAGAGGACTCAGACATATTTGGAAAAAGCGTTGGCGTATTAATGAAAATTGTGTCGCCAAACATGAAGAAACGTAGGCAAAAGAAGATTATGGATATAGGATTTGGGGTGGACAGCGAGTAAATTATATAAATATATTAGTTAAATACTTTTCATTATATTGTTTTATTTAAAAATATTTCCAGTTCCTTTTCCTATTTTCCGCAAACACAATTCACATTTGTTATATACGACTTTGGTAGGTACTGAGGTTAGCATAAGTAGAAATAACTTCTAAATAAACTATTATAATGAATTGAACCTAAATAATATAACTAAAATACAGTAATTTTAATTTAATAGTCTTCGGCATAGAATCTTCGATAAGAGATTTTTGCCATGGTACCGAACCAAAATAACTAGCCAAATGTTCTCTGTAAAAACGTTCCGAATCCATTTTTATTGAAAAGAAATAAAAACCACTATATGTATCACAAAAGGAAAAATGTTTTCGCAAATCATAAAAATATAGCTTCAAAAAACAAGTTGACACTTGCAAATGTCAAACACGGAAACCATTATGCGCATGCGTTAATTTTGTTAGCTTAGCTGCATAAACGCCAGTTTTTTTCTTAGTAAAATGCAGCGTTAAATGTAGCGCTAATGTTAAATGTAGCGTTAATTTTTTCTGTATAAACCCACTATTACACTGCAGATGTTTTTTAATAGTTATACTCTTTTTACTTTTTTATACGAAGTATAAGTAAGTATTGTAATCATGAAAAATTTCGTTCTCGAGATTTTAACTGATATGTACGTTTTGACCTCCCCTGAATCGATTCCGACTAATTTTGGAGTGACGCTCATCTGGGTATGTGTGCGTCTGTGTGTGTGTGTGTGTGTGTGAGCACTCTACAGCCCAAACGGAAAATTATGAAATGAAAAAAAAACAGCCTATACGGTAGAAGCTAAAAGTATGATACTTTAAACTTAAGATTTGCATTTGCCTGGGGTGTGCACTCCTATTTTTGAAAAAAATGCGGAAGTGCCTGTTTACTCTAGTCATTTTGTGCCATTTCTGCAATTTCTCTGAAATGGTTACACTTACAGAAAAATTGTATGAAAAAAATTAAAGGTATTTATATTTAGCATAATAAATTTCTGTTTATTATATATATTTTTACATAAATCGTATCATCAGCGCCAGTCAATTGTTTGACAAAATAAACTTTAATAATTTGAAGTTTGACATTTAATATTTATTCTAAGAAATATATTTAGTGTTAAAGCTATCTAAAGGTTAGAACAAATATTATAAACTAGAAAAATAATAAACCTACGATATGGTTTAACCCAAATGCGTATAAAAAAGTTCAGTGCATGACACTGCAGATGTTTTTTAATGTAAATTGCGGATAGACTACTATGGTCATTACCGCTTGTAAAGGTGAAAGTGAAATATAATATATGTAAATAAAGATAAAAATGAATGAATAATAGCTAGCAATGATTATAAAAATGATTCAATTGAGAAAAACATCTGCAGTGTCTTGCACCGAACTTTCTTATACGCTTTTGGGTTAAATCACATCCTATTTTCATTATTTTTCTAATTTATAATATTTGCTCTAACCTTTGGAATACTTTTAGACTAATACCCGGTTGCAGAAAAGCAAATTAAAATTAATTATTTATTAACAAACCGTTAACAGTTCATCAAATTTTTAATTTACAATTAATAAGCAGTTAACGGACAGTTAATAGTTAATCACATTGTAACAAATATCAAAGTTAATTAACCATTAACGGCTTATTAACACAATTTTGGGTTGCACCAAGAATAATTAAGACTTCATTGCCAGTTAACAAATAATTATTTTTAATTGAAGCTGGTAGTTCAATTACTAACTAATCAATTTCAAATTTGAGTTTTAAATCAAATTTTATTCGAGTGTGGTGTATTTATTTCAAGACTACGTAATACTTATGCAAGTTTAACCCGGTTTTGACCGAATTAATTAAAAAAATACATTTTACATACGGTTCTTTAAACTATATAATTGCACGCAAGATAAATAATTCAATTTGCAGTACTCTATTTGTAAGTCTGATACTTACTGAACATTACTAGTTAGTAAATATGTGTTAATAACTAAATACTGCAGTAAACGTATACGTCGATTGTTTCAATATTGGAACTCCGGGAAAAAACTGATTAATAGGGTTCATTGCAAATATTTTCGAGATTTTTTTTTTTAATAGAATTATAATAATACTTGATGCTTAGGTACGGCTTAACAAAAAATACTGTTAATATTTTAATACATTTATTTGGTGCAAGAATTTAACCATTAACTGGTAGAAACAAATCGAATAATAGTACACTACAAATTTTAATCTGCCTACGCTCTTACGCCGCGGGAACATTCCAAAATGTGATAGGCAACCACATACATGTACACAAATCAACTGTATCTCGCATTATAAAAAGAGTGACAGCTATTTATTATTTATTTTTGACAGCTATTGATGCTTAAAAGTATAGATCACGTGAGCACATTGCGGTGTTGTCATCTATTATTACTAATCAACGGTACATCATATGATGTAAGATTAATAAGAGGTTGATTTGTTTTGTGCAACTCGATTTGTATTTGATGACTATCAATTTTTGATGAACAATTAAATGATTACTGATTTGATTAGCTTTTCTGCAACCAGGCATTAACATATTTCTTAGAATAAATAGCAAATGTCAAACTTCAAATTAATTAAGTATGTATTGTTTTTTTTTTTTTGATAAACAATGGACAGTCGCAGATGATACGATTTATGAAAAAATAAATAAAATATGAAGAAATTTCAAGAACCATTTTCTTTTTTCCGGTACAGTTTGGGAAAAAAGTTTGAAATAAAAGATGTACAAAATGCAGATAGCTATAAATTTTGATGTAATAATTTTATCTGTAACTACAACTATTTTTGAGTAATTGCAGAAACTGCAAAAAATGACTATAGTAAACATGCACTTCCGGTCGGATTATTGTTTTCAAAAATAAACACATACAAATCTTAAATTTAAACTTCCGCTTTGAATATGTGTTTCAAAAATAAGAGGTGCACACCTAAAGCATATGTAAATCTTAAGTTTAAAATTTGATAATATTAGCACACACACTCAGATACACATACACACACACAGAAACAGACATCATTCCAAAAATAGTCGGAATCGATTCAGGGAAGGTCAAAACGTATATTTCCGTTAAAATCTTGAGATCTTAATTATCATGATTACAATACTTATACTGCGTATAAGAAAGTAAAAATAAAATTGAATTTGATTTTGACATTTAATATCCGCTATGAAATATATTTAGTGAAAATATGTATCAAAGGTTAGTGAATTATTATAAATTAGTAAAATTATAAATATTTAACTAATGTCTTATCATAATAATTAATAAAATAGTATGTATATAGATTAAATAATTTGGAGTTTGAAATTTAATATTTATTCGGCAGATGTTTTTATTTATGATTCCAATAAACATATAATAATCAGAACGCGAACTGTATCAATTGCTAATAAAATGATGCACGTAATGATTTCATGGACTTAATATACTATCAACATAGGTGAGCACTGATTTGGTGCTGTAAACATGTTGCTTATCTATATAATAAATTTAAAAATAAAATAATAAAAATTATAAAAGATAAAACACTTGCTAAGTTTTACAAATTTACCAAGTGTTTTAATCTTTTATAATTTTTGAAAATGTTTCGCAGAGTGCGAATATAAATACAAGTTGATTATTTCATTACCGTGATTGGCACTTTAGAAAAGTTATTTATACAATGGAAAAAAATTACATTAAAAGATAAACTTATCGTCATTTATGGAACCATTGTATAATAACAATACAAATATAAACAAAGTAATATTTTAACAAAAAGGTTATTTATCACCTTTAACGTACTTAGGTGCATTATCATATTAGTGTTATGTAATCTTCAACAAGTTAATAGTTTCTTTCTAGCATTTATATTAAAGGTTTGTGTGTTCGGCGCATTGTGAAACATTTTTTCTTTATTGAAATAAAGTTCATTTGGTTTTGTTTCCAAAATTGTTTAATTACTAACATACGGCGCGTTTCAGCCTGAAGAGAACTGCAAGTTTGAAACGCTTCGTATGTAAGTAATTAAACAATTATGTGAACAAAACGAAGTGCATTTTATTTCAATATATTTTTAATTTATTACTATATTACCGTATGCACTTCTAACGAGTTCCACATAAGATATAATTAATGTAATTTCGCAAAATATATTATTGAAATAATTTTTGATCGACAGAATAAATTTCATAATATTGACTGGAATAGAAAATTGATCATAGTTGCGAATGAAATATAAAACTAGTCAAATACTACAGAAAAACAAGATGCCAGATGTCATGATTCACTATAATTGTGGACTTCCATCCTCACAAACATACAAAATATAACAATTTTGTCAATTTAACCATAAATCACCAGCGTGATTTATTGTTCAATTGACAACATTGTTATATTATGTATGTTTCATGTTAACTTAAAAATAATATTATACTTCATAACAATATTGCCTTTAAATTTTTAACTTACTAACATCGAACAAGAGGATGGTAGTCCTAATTTATAATGATTCATATTCAACATCTTCTACCAAATAAAAAAAATATATATCTGCAGTGTCATGCACCGAACTTTCTTATCCGCATGTGGGTTAAGCCATATCGTAGTTACATTATTTTTCTAATTTATAATATTTGTTCTAACCTTTAGATCGCTTTTACACTAAATATGTTTCTTAGAATAAATATTAAATGTCAAACTTCAAATTATTTAAGTCTATTTTGTTAAACAATTGACAGGCGCAGATGATACGATTTATGTAAAAATATATATAAAAGGCAGAAATTTATTTTGAAACCAGTACACTTTCTGGAAAAAACATTCAAACAGTAGTTGTGCTAAATAAGAATACCTGTAATTTTTGTTCATAAAAATTTTCTGTAACTGTAACCATTTTTGAGTAATTGCAGAAATCGCCAAAAATGACTAGAGTAAACAGGCACTTCCGGTTTGAAATTATTTTTCAAAAATAAGAGGTGCACACCCCAGGCATATGCAAATCTTAAGTTTAAAGTTTCATAATTTTAGAATCAACCGTTTAGGCTGTAGAGAACATACACACACACACACACACACACACACACACACACACACACACACACACACACACACACACACACACACACACACACACACAGACGGACGTCATTCCAAAAATAGTTGGAATCGATTCAGGGAAGGTCAAAACGTATATTTCCGTTAAAATCTCGAGTTCGAAATTTTTCATGATTACAATACTTACTTATATTGCATATAAGAAAGTAAAAATATCTGCAGTATCATGCACCGAACGTTCTTTTTCGCAAATGGATTAAGCCATATCGTAGTTACATTATTTTTCTAATTTATAATATTTGTTCTAACCTTTAGATCACTTTTACACTAAATATGTTTCTTAGAATAAATATTAAATGTCAAACTGCAAATTATTTAAATCTATTTGATTAAACAATTGACAGGCGCAGATGATACGATTTATGTAACAACATATATAATAAGCAGAAATTAATTTGGAACCAGTACTTTTTTCGGAAAAAAGATTCAAACAAAAGCTGTGCTAAATATAAATATCATTAATATTTGCTCTGTAACTGTTACCATTTTTTAGTAATTGCAAAAAATTATTAGGGTAAACTTGCACTTCCGGTCGGAATATGGTTTTCAAAAATAGGAGGTTTTCGTGCCAGGCACATACAAATCTTAAGTTTAAAATTTCATAATTTTGCCTTTGTCGTTTGGGCTGTAGAGCGCTCACACCCACACACAGATACACACACACACACACACACAGACGCACGTCATTCCAAAAATAGTCGGAATCTATTATGGGAAGGTCAAAACGTATATACGTTATCGAACTCGAGATTTTAACGGAAATATTTCCGTTTAAATCTCGAGTTCGAAATTTTTCATGATTACAATACTTACTTATACTGCGTATAAGAAAGTAAAAAAATCAGAAATCTTATAAAGGGGGGAAATACAAGGAACTACCTGAAAACTCGACGTTTTTTAGGAATTTCTTTTGGGAATGTGAAACAACATACACTTTTCGGGTTTCTTTTATTGCATTAAATAAACATTCAGCTTCACTCACGATTTTTTACTTTCTTATACGCAGTATAAGTAAGTATTGTAATCATGAAAAATTTCGAACTCGAGATTTTAACGGAAATATACGTTTTGACCTTCCCTGAATCGAATCCAACTATTTTTGGAATGACGTCCGTCTGTGTGTGTGTGTGTGTCTCCGTGTGTGTGTGTGTGTGTGTGTGTGTGTGTGAGCGCTCTGCAGCCCAAACGGCTAAAGGGAAAATTATGAAATTTTAAACATAAGATTTGTATGTGCCTGGCACGAAAACCTTCTAATTTTGAAACAATATTCCGACCGGAAGTTCATGTTTACTCCAGTCATTTTTTGCAGTTTCTGCAATTACTCAAAAATGGTTACAGCTGCAGAAAATTTTTGTGAGCAAATATTAATGATATTTATATTTAGCACAACTTTGGTTGTATCTTTTTTTCGAAAAAAGTACTGGTTTCAAAATAAATTTCTGCTTATTATATACATATTCCTAAAAAACGTCGAGTTTTCAGGTAGTTCCTTGTATTTCCCCCCTTTATAGGATTTCTGATTTTTTTACTTTCTTATACGCAGTATAAGTAAGTATTGTAATCATGAAAAATTTCGAACTCGAGATTTAAACGGAAATATTTCCGTTAAAATCTCGAGTTCGATAACGTATATACGTTTTTACCTTCCCTGATTAGATTCCGACTATTTTTGGAATGACGTGCGTCTGTGTGTGTGTGTGTGTATGTGTGTGTGTGTGGGTGTGTGTCTGTGTGTGGGTGTGGGTGTGAGCGCTCTACAGCCCAAACGACAAAGGCAAAATTATGAAATTTTAAACTTAAGATTTGTATGTGCCTGGCACGAAAACCTCCTATTTTTGAAAACCATATTCCGACCGGAAATGCAAGTTTACCCTAGTATTTTTTTGCAATTACTAAAAAATGGTAACAGTTACAGAGCAAATATTAATGATATTTATATTTAGCACAGCTTTTGTTTGAATCTTTTTTCCGAAAAAAGTACTGGTTCCAAATTAATTTCTGCTTATTATATATATTGTTACATAAATCCTATCATCTGCGCCTGTCAATTGTTTAACAAAATAGACTTAAATAATTTGAAGTTTGACATTTAATATTTATTCTAAGAAACATATTTAGTGTAAAAGCGATCTGAAGGTTAGAACAAATATTATAAATTAGAAAAATAATGTAACTACGATATGGCTTAACCCATATGCGGATAAGAAAGTTCGGTGCATGACACTGCAGATATATATTTTTTTTATTTGGTAGAAGATGTTGAATATGAATCATTATAAATTTGGACTACCATCCTCTTGTTCGATGTTAGTAAGTTAAAAATTTAAAGGCAATATTGTTATGAAGTATAAAATTATTTTTAAGTTAACATGAAACATACATAATATAACAATGTTATCAATTGAACAATAAATCACGCTGGTGATTTTTGGTTAAATTGACAAAATTGTTATATTTTGTATGTTTGTGAGGATGGAAGTCCACAATTATAGTGAATCATGACATCTGGCATCTTGTTTTTCTGTAGTATTTGACTAGCTTTATATTTCATTCGCAACTATGATCAATTTTCTATTCCAGTCAATATTATGAAATTTGTTTTGTCAATAAAAAATTATTTCAATAATATATTTTGCGAAATTACATTAATTATATCTTTTGTGGAACTCGTTAGAAGTGCATACGATAATATAATAATAAATTAAAAATATGTTGAAATAAAATGCACTTTTTTTGTTCATATAATTGTTAAATTACTTACATACGAAGCGTTTCAAACTTGCAGTTCTCTTCAGGCTGAAACGCGCCGTATGTTAGTAATTAAACAATTTTGGAAACAAAACCAAATGAACTTTATTTCAATAAAGAAAAAATGTTTCACAATGCGCCGAACACACAAACCTTTAATATAAATGCTAGAAAGAAACTATTAACTTGTTGAAGATTACATAACACTAATATGATAATGCACCTATGTACGTTACAGGTGATAAATAACTTTTTTGTTAAAATATTACTTTGTTTATATTTGTATTGTTATTATACAATGGTTCCATAAATGACGATAAGTTTATCTTTTAATGTGATTTTTTTCCATTGTATAAATAACTTTTCTAAAGTGCCAATCACGGTAATGAAATAATCAACTTGTATTTATATTCGCACTCTGCGAAACATTTTCAAAAATTATAAAAGATTAAAACACTTGGTAAATTTGTAAAACTTAGCAAGTGTTTTATCTTTTATAATTTTTATTATTTTATTTTTAAATTTATTATATAGATAAGCAACATGTTTACAGCACCAAATCAGTGCTCACCTATGTTGATAGTATATTAAGTCCATGAAATCGTTACGTGCATCATTTTATTAGCAATTGATACAGTTCGCGTTCTGATTATTATATGTTTATTGGAATCATAAATAAAAACATCTGCCGAATAAATATTAAATTTCAAACTCCAAATTATCTAATCTATATACATACTATTTTATTAATTATTATGATAAGACATTAGTTAAATATTTATAATTTTACTAATTTATAATAATTCACTAACCTTTGATACATATTTTCACTAAATATATTTCATAGCGGATATTAAATGTCAAAATCAAATTCAATTTTATTTTTACTTTCTTATACGCAGTATAAGTATTGTAATCATGATAATTAAGATCTCAAGATTTTAACGGAAATATACGTTTTGACCTTCCCTGAATCGATTCCGACTATTTTTGGAATGATGTCTGTTTCTGTGTGTGTGTATGTGTATCTGTGTGTATGTGTGTGTGTGTGTATACTCTCTACAGTCTAAACGCTTAAAGCTAATATTATCAAACTTTAAACTTAAAACTTTAAACTTAAGATTTACATATTTAGGTGTGCACCTCTTATTTTTGAAAAATATATTCAAAGCGGAAGTGCCTGTTTACCCTATTCATTTTTTGCAGTTTCTGCAATTACTCAAAAATGATTAGGTACAGAAAAATTGCATGAACAAAAATTAAAGGTATTTATATTTAGCACAACTTTTGTTTGAATTATTTTTCCAAAAAGAGTACTGGTTTCACAATATAATTATGTTTATTATATATATTTTTAGATAAATCGTATCATCTGCGCCTGTCAATTGTTTAACAAAATAGGCTTAAATAATTTGAAGTTTGCCATTTAATATTTATTCTAAGAAATATATTTAGTGTAAAAGCAATCTAAAGGTTAGAACAAATATTATAAATTAGAATAATAATGAAACTACGATATGGTTTAACCTAAATGCGTATAAGAAAGTTCGATGCCGGACACAGCAGATGATTTTGTAAAACAATTGCCACAGCATTGGGTATACGATAAATAGAAGTAGAAGAAATTTAAATAGCCATTATTTTGAAAACGGTACTCTTTTTGAAAAATAATTTCAAACAAAAGTTATGCATCAGTTTGCCGTACGACAGCAAAGTGTACGGACGTGTTCACACGGTTTTTTTCTTTCTGCTGACAAACGCGAACGTACCTAATACTGTGCATAAAAATAGTACTACCATATCGTTAAAGATCTGTGAGTAAATAAAAATATCAGAAGAAACACAACTTTTCGTTCCCGCACAGGAGCCCTCTTATGAGGGAATCCTTGCAATATCTACTAAAAGCTGAAATGTTCAACAACACCAACAATTCACCACAAGGTGATACATACACAGTGAAATGGACGAAGATTTCGAAGACCCCAAAAATCCTCGAAAGCGGCCTCCAACACATGCAATTTCAAATGTGAATAAGAGATACCAAAGCGAAACCCCTACCAAAAATCGATTCTCAATCTTACTAGAAGAAGATGATCAACAATCAACTAGTGCTAGCAACACAAATGCCCAGGTAAAAATTCCACCTATTTTTCTCAAAGATATTAAAAATTACCAAGAAATACTAGCTGACATAAAATCACTAATCAAAAATTCTGAATTTACTACCAAAAAAATGGGAATCAACGGTGTTAAAATTTCTTTAACAACAATTGAAGACTACAGGCTACTAGCTTCTTACTACGACGCACATAAAGACAAAAATGTCCTATCCGTAATATTAAGAAGCATACCTACATCACTTACAGAAGAGGAAATTAAAGAAGAATTAACCAAAGCTTTTCAAATCATTAAGGTAGTTCGACTACTCAAAGAGGAAAAAAAACCAATACCCATCTGCTCGGTATAACTCACCAAAAACGAAGACTCGATGGAAATATTCAACCTCAAATACATTATACACGCATCAGTATCAGTGAAACAAAGGCGCTAAAGCAAGGATATATCTCAATGCACACGATGCCAAGCCTTTGGACACACCAAAAATTTCTGCAGACTAAACGCCAGATGTCACAAATGTGCAGGCCTACACCACTACAAAGATTGCCAAAAAAAGGGAAGATAAACCAAAATGTGTAAACTGTGGGGGGGATCACCCTACAAATTACCGAGGCTGCCAATATTTTAAAGACCTCAAAGCTAAAATCAATCGCAACAACCAACCCAACACCATAAATCTTAAGGCTCAAAACTCCACAAACCAGCAAAAAAGTAATGCAAATAACACCGCAACTTCAAGCCAAACATGGTCATCGCTATTCAAAAACAAACATAACAACCCACCTAACAAAAATCCCGCCGACAACTCGCAGACCACTGAAACCACCACCCCATCTTTCCTTACCCGTATCATTGAATTTATCAAACCCTACTTAGAAAACATAAAAACGTTCTTTACTATGCTAATAACGTCCCTATTTTAAACGTACATGGCAACAAAACAAATCCAAAATCTTATAATTGTCAACTGGAATGCAGATTGAATCAAAGAAAAACGTGCAACAACCATAGATTTTTTACAAAGACATCATGTCGATATCGCTTGTATAACCGAAACACATCTTATCCCAGCAGAAAAATTCACCATCCCCGGTTACACTATCATCAGAGCAGATCGGGACGCCCCCTTTGCTTCAGGAGGTGTAGCGATTATAATAAAAAAGCAACTAAAACACCATGTTTATCCCTTAACCTTACTCGCAAATATTGAAGCAATAGCAATAGAACTAATGTTACAAAACAACAGAAAAATTAAAATCAAAGCAGCCTACAATCGACCGAACAAACGCCTGCTGGAAGCAGACATCCTCTCTATATTTCCAGGCAGAATACCTGCATTAATCCTTGGGGATCTAAATTGCAAACATGTAGATTGAGGCTGCCACACTACGAACCCAAATGGAACAAGGCTACACAACATCCTAGCTACTCATCCACACCTACAAATCTCCGCCCCCTCCGAAGCCACCCACTATCCATATAGACCAGACCATCGTTCTGATGTCCTGGATATAACCTTACATACAAACCTAAAACACTTCCCTTTCACACAAACAGTTATTAATGAACTGGACTCAGACCATGTGCCGGTAATTTTGAACACTGAACAGCTCACCTCAACTTCACCAAATCCCTACATCCCTCATCTCAGGAAAAATCGACTGGAATATATTTCATAATAAGTTAAAATTAATCCTACAACCTTCACAAAGCTCTACACACAACCGAAGATATCGACAATGCTATCAAACACTATACGGATGCATTAGGCAATGCAGTTCATTCCGCACACTTAAATAGGTACAAAAAGAGAAGCTATCCCAATGCTACACCAGATTATACAATAAAAATTATTAAACAAAAACACAAAATTAGAAGACTATAGCAAAATACACGAAGCCTTATACACAAACAAGAACTTAACCGCTTAACACATCGCGTGAACCGAGAATTACATAACCACAGAATAACATCCTATCAGAACTACCTGGCAAATATAAATCCTCGGGATACATCATTGTGGCAAGCCACAAAAGCATTTCTGAAGAATCCTACCGTGATAACCAAATATACATTACTGACACAGAAAAATGCGAAGCTTTTGCAGACCACTTTAAAAAGGTTTTTACAACCCCTGACAGTGACACGGGAAACGAAACTGAAACTAATACGACAGCCACAGATCTCGATAATAATATTTCACTCAATTTCACCACCCCGGCCGAAATCAAAAGGCTTATTAACCAACTACATAATCGAAAATCGCCTGGAGACGACAACATTCCAAATGTAATACTAAAAAACTTGCCTAAGAGAGCACTAGTGTTTCTCGCCACAATACTGAATGCCTCTTTATCCAAAGGCTACTTTCCAGCAACGTGGAAACACGCAGAAATAATCGTATTTAATAAACCAGGAAAAGAAAAAAAGAATCCAGAGAGCTACAGACCCATCAGCCTCCTCTCAAATATTTCCAAGCTCTATGAAAAAATAATCAAAACTAGACTAGAATTAACCCTAAATAATAAAAATACCATACCTCCATTCCAATTTGGTTTCCGATGCAATCACTCCACCAATCATCAACTACTGAAACTCTCAGAACTCATTATTAATGGATTTGAAAACAAAATGTTTACCACTATAGCCTTTTTAGATGTTGCACAGGCATTCGACCGAGTCTGGTACAAATGACTGATTACGAAACTAAAGCTATTAAATCTCCCAGCCTATCTCCTTAACACCCTCAAATCCTTCTTAACCGGCAGAACGTTCTGCATCAAAATCAATGGATCCAAATCTAGACCAAGAAACATAAATGCAGGTGTCCCACAGGGCTCTATTCTCGGTCCGATTCTCTTCAACATATATATGCACGACATCCCAGTGCCTGAGACCGCCACTCTTGCAATGTACGCCGATGACATGGCCATAATAACGCAACACAAGGACATAAATACTGCCAGAAACAACCTTCAACGCTCTATCGACACCTTAATACCCTGGTTTCACAAATGGCACACTACCTTAAACGCATCCAAGTGCGAAACCAAAATCTTCGCCTTAAAGAAGAATATTGAACCAGACGCTATCCTCATAAACGAAGTCGCAGTACAATGGAATCCAAGTAACTCTACCGTGAAATACCAGGGAGTGCACTTCGACCGACGTCTCACCTGGAAACCTCATGTAAAAATAAAATTAAAAGAGACCAACAAGAGACTCGGAATGTTGTACCCTATTATCAACCGTAAAACATCATTGCGGCCCGAATACACTAAGCTGATCTACACAGCTATACTAAGACCAGTCCTCACCTACGCTTGTCAAATCTGGGGAACAGCCTCTGATACAACAATAAAGAAAGTACAATCCTTTCAAAATAAAATACTCCGCATAGCTGAAAACGCACCCTGGTTCATACAAAACACCCAGTTGCACAAAGAATTAGGACTAAACACCATTAAAAAACACATCAAGAAAATAGCCAAGAAATTCTTTCATAAAATCCAAGCCTGCTCAAGTGCAAACTATTTTCATCTAGGACAAAGATCCAACCGAACAAGACTCAAAAAAAGACTTCCTCAAGACCTACTCATCTCTCCAAATGAAGAAGGAACTGGCGAAAGCGATTAAACGCCAATCCACCAATAAAACCAAGCCACTGAGGGATGATACGTCATTGACCTCATTAATGACACCTAATACCAGCTAAGAATCTATATCCTATTATAAATACCATGTATAACATAATTTTTGTTGAGCTGGTATAAATGTACATATAAAAAAAAAGTTATGCAAAACAGTAATACCTTTAATTTCTATCCAAAGAAATTTTCTGTAACGTCATCCGTTTTTGAGTAACTGCAGAAACCGCAAATAATTACTAGAGTAAACAGGGGCACTTCCGGTTTGAATAATTTATTCAAGAATAGGAAGTGCACATGCGAAGTTAAAAATTTCATAAATTTACTTTCATCCGTTTAGGCTGTAGAGTGCATACACACACGCACACACACACATACCAAAAATAATTAGAATCGTTTCAAAGAAGGTCAAACCGTATATTTCCGTTGAAATCGAAATATTTCATGAATGAAATACTTACTTACATTGCGTATAAGTAAGTAATTATATAATATTAAATTCCTTTACGAAGTAATATGTAAATATATATCATAATAATGAAAGATATCCAGATTTTAATAAACATATACCGTTTTTCCGTTCCTGATTTTTGTGTTTACTCTTGTTATTATTAACGGTTTCTCTTCAGCAGCTGTACTTACTATGAAGGTTATTGAAATGTTTTAAGCATGGCTTCGTTCACAAAGTTCCAAAGGAAATATAAAATAATACTAACCAGTTTCCACTAATAACATTATCATATACAAACAGCCGGGTAGACTTTATAACAAAGAAGAGTCAAATAAATAAAACTAAATATATAACAAATGATATCGTATAAAATTAAATAAAATAATTATGAAATAATGCAATACGAAATATTCTAAAAAATATATTTGGTGAAAAAAGAGTCCAAATAATAGTAAAATATTACGAATTAGTAAATTAATAAAATATACGAGTATTGCAGGTAGGGAATTAGTTTTTGTTTTAAATTATATTTTCTTGAAATTTTCAAAATTTGTATTTGGTTATCCCTGTTATCTAAACAAAATTAGTATAAGAATGTCACTGTCACCATGTCACTGTGGTTATTTTTTTTTCTCCAGTTGGCTATTCATAGTTCTTAGGATATACATATGTAAAAATAAATAAAATGAAAAAATATTGCAATAGCAATTTTATTATGATCGGTACCTTTTCTTGAAAAAATATTTTGAAAATAGTTATACGATGTATTAATATCTCTAATTCTTATTGCATCGATTTAGCTGCAAGGGCAAGAGTTAACGCAGAAACCGCAAAGAGTGACAGGAGTAAACTTGCACTTCCGTTATGAATATTCTTATCAAAAAAGCGGTTCTTTTCCAGGCATACTCATAAATATTAATTTCAATGTTTCAGAATTTTACTTTCAACCGTTCAGGCAGTAGGACGCTCACATACGGATGGAAATTTAATTAAAATGCAAATTTTTATTGTCAGTGTAAATTCAAATATCGAAATATGTCACTCGAAGATCATAATGGGCCGTTATAGAAATGCAGAGGTGTTAGATAGAAATGGATTAGAAGCGTTATATTATTATTAAACATATGGGTAGCATAGAACATTCTGCTGTCATGAATGCAAATGGTACCTTTTGACCTGAATTTCCAGTAAAATTTATTTCTCTTTGATAGTAATTCTGGCTTGAGAAATAGAGTTGCCAATTGTCCAGAACCTCACTGATATATATTTTAAATGAAACATACTGCTCTCACGTAGGACGATGCTATTGTATGACCCTATTTGTAATTTTCCTCTCGAAGAACGTAATACGTATGCCGCTAAAGATATGATATAGTGTTAAATAACATGGGATGAAAATTGCTATATTATCGATGGAAATACGTTTGAGTTGAAACATGCAGGTGTAATGGAAGTAAATGTTACCATCCTGAACTCAAACACCAGTAAAATTTGTTTCTCCATGAAATAAGGAGGCCGTTTTAGAAATGCTGACGTGGTAAATAGAAATGGTCTTAAATGAAAACTTTTATTGTCATACAAGCATATGCGTTTGGGTAAACCCATTTGTCATTGAAATTTGCCTCTCGAAAATCATAATGGGTCCCTATAGAATTGCTGAACTGACAGATAGAGATAGGCAAGAAGTGTTATATGATCAATATAAATACGTTTGGCATAAAACATTCGTATATCGGGAACGCGAAAGGTATATTTTGACCTCAAACATCAGTCAAATTAATTTCTTCTTGAATGTGAAAGTAAGCATCTGCAGTGTCATGCACCGAACTTTCTTATAAGCTTTTGGGTTAAATCACATCCTATTTTCTTTATTTTTCTAACTTAAAATATTTGTTCTAACCTCTGGAACACTATTACACTAAATATATTTCTTAGAATAAATATAAAATGTCAACTTCAAATTATTTAAGTCTGTTTTGTTTTTTGATAAACAATTGACAGGCACAGATGATACGATTTATTTAAAAATAAATACGAGAAGAAGAAATTTCAAGAGCTATTTTCTTGTTTCCGGTACCGTTTGGAAAAATAGTTTCAAATAAAAGTTGTACAAAATCCTGATATCTTAAATTTTGTTTTGAACAATTTTTCTGTAACTGCTACTATTTTTCAGTATTTGCTGAAACTGCAAAAAAATAATAAATTAAACATGCACTTCTTTTCAAGCACGTACAACTTAAAATTTCATAATTTTCTCTTGAGTCGTTTGGGCTGTAGAGCATTCACATACACACACACAAACACACACATAACAATACACACACACACACAGACGTCATTCCAAAAAAAGTCGGAATCGATTTAGGGAAGGTAAAGACGTATAGTTCCGTTAAAATCTCGACATCGAAATTTTTCATGATTACAATACTTACTTATACTTCGTATAAGAAAGTAAAAAATATATATTTCGTAATATTATAATTTTCAATGCTACAGAGGGCGTTAAAGTGTAGGCTGCAAAATTTTCCCGATATTCGGTGCACACCATAACATCAGTTTAAATGTTCAGAAAAAAAAGTTCAAAAGAAGATACTTCAATCTTGTGCGTGAAAACACCATTTTTAAAAAAATAACGAGCATCTAAAAAAAAAGTTTGTAAAGTCATCAATTTTTTATACTTCGAACTATAAAAAAATATACTAAAAATTAATGAAAATAAGTTATCCTAGTTCACGGACTAAAAAACTTATCAGTAAATAATATGCAATTAATCTTTTCAAATTCGGATAAAAGTTACTGGAGATATCATGGCAAACAAATTTTAAAACGTAGTTTCGAGAAAAGCTCATTTAAAAATTCAGTAAGAGGGACCACGCTCTATTGGATGTAACGGTTTTGATAAGATTACACGTAAACATGAAAACAGGTACAACTTTAAAAGTTGTTGGAATTTTAAACTGTAATTTTTATTACATGTTCTTGAAACTCATAAAATTTTAATTTTTTGCTAAAAAAAAAGTGTAAGTACCCCTTAAATACAATCTTTAGTAATTAATCGACGGTTTTTTCTCGACGAGAACATTTTTTTTAAAACACAATTTAATGTCAAATTTTGTTCAAAAATCGATTATGTTTGAGAAGCCGCCTTTTTGTTATTATTTTATATATTATTTTTCTTATTCCTTCGATTAATTACAATATTATACTTAACTTTAAAGAAATCCGTTAGGCTTTTCATTTTAGATGATCCTGTCCAGAGATATCGTTGTCACCGCAAGATGCCTTTTTTGAGAGGAGATCCTGGAGATCAGCTTTCAAAATTATTAATTTTACAAATACAAAAATGTTAAAATAAACTTAAAAGTTACCATAATATACGTTAAAATTTTTACATTAATAAATTTAAAAGTTTTCTCAGGGAATTTTCTTGAAAAATCGCCTTTTTTCGGCCTCCTGACTGTATATAACTTCTTAAATGAAACAAACTGCTCTCATGTGCTATTGTATGTACCCATATTTAATTGAAATTTGCCTATCAAAGAACGTAACATGGCGTGAACGATATGATATAGTGTTAAATAGCGTTGGATTTAAATTGCTATTATTATCGATGGTAATACGTGTGAGTTGAAACATGCTGATGTGATAGCAAACACACACACACGCTCACACACCGTGTCACACACATATATACACACACCTTGGCTTTACAAAGGAATTTAATCTAACATGTGATGCCGAAATCTTAGTAATCAGAGTCCTGTAATCACAAGGACCCATTGGCGATGCCCTTCCAGTAACTCACGCCAGCAGAACCTTGAACAGTTCTGAGATAAACTACTACTACTACTATTGAAATATAGCATTTTCCATAATCTGGGCATCACAATATTAAAGAATCTATCTTTTCGGATGCAATATGGACAAAAACGAATCAGATTACTTTAAAAGCTCGAAAATTTTGATTATGAAATAATTAGCAAAAGGATGATACAATTTAATTGCTCTAAGCTGTACCCTGTACGACTTAGACAATCCAAATTAGAATTTAAAAGATACTGAAGAAATCATAATCATTTCAATTTCAAAATTGATTAACTAATAAAAAAGTAATAAATAATAATATTTTAGAGGTAGAAGGAAACATATTCGACACACCATCCAATACTAGCATAGCAAATTATGTCAGAAAATATTTGAAAATGTTAACCGGTATCTGGGAGCAAATCTCTGAAAAATTAAACAATTTCGTTGACAAAGAAGTAAAACCCGAAACTTTCGTTGCTGGGCACTTGGTGAAATATTTTCCAATATTTATAGAAATGATAAGGCACTTGATAAGTCTCACAATATCTTACCATCTTATCATAAAAATAAGTATACTTTTATTAATTTATTGAATCATAAAAGCGACTTCAATGATATGGGGGAGTGCCATATTTTTGCTACCTCGCACGGGAAAGGTGCTAGCGATTGCATTGATGGCACGGTTATCGAACAAGTTTGAAACGTGTGAATGAAAACCACATCATAACACCGCATTTGTTTCGATTTTCGTAATCAGGAAAAACACATTTCGCACTTTTCGTCACTAAAAACACGTTACAAAGCCGAAATAACAATTACAGAAACGCAACAGTACCACTCGTTCATTCCGTTCAATAACAATGAAATAGCATGCAAAATTTTTTCTGCCTGTGATAATGTTATAACAAAACTATAAACAAACAAAGTCTGAATTATAGTAATTAAATGTATGAAGTACCTAATTATTAAATTGTAATTATTAATTTATTTGATAATTTCAGTAAATTTATCATATTCGTTTATATCACATTCTTTGACCCCAAAACATTTGAATTAGATGTACAGCGCGCGCGGTAGTTTCCTTAAGCTTAGACGTTAGTGACTCGTGAAAGTCATTATAACTCGGTAACTAATTACGAGCCGGAAAATTTAATTGTTTCATTTTGAAGAGGAAGACTTTTAAAATCGCGTGGATGAATAAAAATTCATGTACCACATGGAGAAAATGAAAAAAAATTAATTTGTTTATTAAAAACTTAATTTTTCACCTATAAATTAAACGTAAATTAATTGTTTTTAAATACAGTAAGACCCCGCTAAGCGCTGATTCGCTTAGCGCTGTTTCGGTTAAACGCGGTTTTATCAGAATAGTGAGATTCCCCAAAAATTACTCGTAATTTCCCGTAATTCATTGTAATTTATCTACATTTCATCTTCACTGAGGTGTTACACAAACGTATTTTTATTGTTTTAAACATTTGTTATTATTGTAAGTATACATTTATGTAATATAATGATTGATATTGTGTTAAAATTTATAATGCTTAGTTTTTATTAGGGTAAAACGACCAGTTTTGGCACAGTTAAGAAAATTCTCTACTCTTTTGAGGATTAAAAAAAATATGGATAATATATTTATATAATAATTGAAAATTTTTAAAGTTTAAGTGTTTTATAAAGTTAAAAAAAATTTAATTGTTTATTGATGTTTTAGGTAATTTTGTTCACAATTTATAATTTGATGTTAAAATGCCAGTTTTGGCACGGTGGTTGCCTTTAAGAGAACAGTCCTTTCTAGTAGTAGCACGGCAAATATAGTTATAAATTTATATATTTTAGCTTGGATTTCCTAAAATTTAGGTATATATTTATAAAAAAACACTTGCAGTAGCTTTATTTTATAAATTTTTAAATTATAGAGGTATGTACCTATCTAAAGCTAAATTTTATATTTATAAAGTTCTAAATTATAAATGTAGACAACAATATTATTCTTTATCTATAATGCAAATGATATTTTAATTAAATAATAATTTTTAATCGAAATATTAAAATTACTTATAAATAGGTATATTACATCAAAATTTTTAATACTTTTCTTGCATTAAAATTTTGTGAACAATGAAAAATTGAAATCTTTTCTAGTTTTATTTTTTTAGATAAGAATACTTTTCATCTTGTAATTTCAGATAAAAGTATTTTTTCAAGTGTACGGGGTGGGACAAAACAACCTCCCTAGTTTTGCAAGTGAATTAAAGAAATAGGAGTCGAGATACAAAAAATTTATTTCAATAAAATAAAGTAGTTACATGGCCAGTTTTATCTTATGTAGTTTTAAAAATCATATCGGCCAAGTGTTGTCCTTCATTGTCTACACACTGCTGCAAGCGACTTTTGAAGTTTTGCATAACCCTTTCAAGCATTTCTTCAGGTATACGGCGAATTTCCGTGCGGATTGTCTCGTCTCAGGGAGGCAAAGCACGCGGGGAACATTTCCTTCAAAACCAGCATTGATGCCCGCGCTGTGTGGGCTGTGGCTTCCCCCCCGTCCTGCTGAAAGCAGACATTCTCGAGACCAAGTTCTTTAAGAGCAGGGGCAAAAAAATTCTGGAGCATGTTCATATAGCGCCCAGAATTGACGGTAACTGCCCGATTTCTTTCCTGTAGTAAAAGTAAGGCCCGATAATCCCTATTCGGGAAACTGCGCACCAAACTGTGACACGATCACTATGCAGAGGCTTCTCGTGGATCACCCTCAGATTGTTTTCGCACCAATATCGAAAATTTTGTTTATTTACACCGCCAGAAAGATGGAAATGTGCTGGGCGGCGATTACAGACTCCTTTTCGCGTATGTATGCTTCCACGGCAAAAGCGCGCTGCTCTTTCGTCCACATTGTGTTTACGACTGAATCCTTTTGTAACACATACACACGGCATTTCTTTCTGCCGCCATTCACGCCATTCCTACCCTGTTACGACCTCTGCTAGCTTCACAATTCTCTGTTGAAACTAGTGAGGTTGTTTTGCCCCACCTGTATAAGAGGTTTTGGTTCTAATTCTTGATTTTTCACACTTCTTTTTACCCTTTTTATTAACGGTGTCATTGTTTTTACCAGTTTTCACTAAAATAAAAATAATTTATTCAAACGAATACAAAAATAAATTAAATAGGTCATGTTTTAGATTTTTATTTTTTATGAGATAAACAATAAAATTTCAGTGTACGTATAATGTAAATAATAACTGATACATACCTTTTAAAGAATTATTTATCTGTAGTTAAAATTTTTTCTTGTTATAAGAAATATGTAAAAACATTAATATTCTAACCTCACTTGCTTACTGTCAGAGGGTCTCTGTTTACTATTTTATTTATAGCAGCGGCCGCTCAATAGAAAAGCGCTGTAAGCATAAAGTGTTTTTTTATTGGGGGCTCTTCCAAATTTCATACCAATTAAAGAACAAGTGTTTTTAATATTAAAAAATAAAAAAAAGTCCATATTCAACATTTGAAATGTTTCGATGAACTATTCATTTAGTTTATTTAACCAGGTACATATTAAAAAAATACGTTTTTCTAGTAAATATGATTGTAATTGCTTAAGCTATGGTAACCGTAAACTTACTAGAAATGGCTGTGAAAAGTACAATTTTGATATCGCTAAACAATATTCGTTTTTTTTTTTAATTTATAATTTTAAAATGGACGTGCTAAAGGTTTTTTCTTGTTTAAAACTATATATAAATATTTAAATCGTTGTTATACCTACGCATTTGCACAGTTTTAAACGTATAAAACCAAGTTTTTGATACCTGTGCCATTACTAGCGATGTGCCAAAACTGGTCGTTTTACCCTATGGCTTATAATAAAAAACACGAAAATAATGCGACATGAATTAATTATTACTATTTTTGCTGATAGCGCAATTAATTGCAAAAGCTGCAAAAAATGAGAAAATATGCACTTCCGGATTGAATATATTTTTCAATTATAGGAGGTTTTCATCTAGAGTACTTTATTTCGCTTGCAGCACTGCAAATTATATTAAATGTTGAAAATGGCTATTAAAAGGCCATAGTTGTACTGGAAGCTTCCAAGGACATAAAAGCTCCTAGATGTCCGAGATCAATAGCCATGGTCAGCGTACTGTGGAATTTAATGATTACGAGTACATCATTTCTGCAAGCAACTCTGAATTTGTTTTGGTTCAACATCCACATAATACAGTTTCAAAAAAAAACTGCTAAAGGGAGTTACTATCAAGGAGAATTTATTTATTGCTAATGTTAAATAAAAATCATTTTACCCACATAAGGTTCCGCAGATTTTTAATTATTAAATGAACTAAATATCTATCAAAATATTTGTGTTATTTATATTTTACTTACTTTCAAAACTATTTTCAAATAAATCAATTTGTGATAATGACCCATTTTGTGAAAGCAGCTAATTTTACTGTTAAACAATTTGGAAAGATTCCATTTGATGCATTTCCTATTCATATCTTTTGGACTGTTGCGCAGTTATATCAACTCTTTTATGACGAAGCCACTTGACACGATTTATTAAATATAATTACCCACACATACGAGTTTATGGTAATATAAATAAATTAATTTATTTGGCAAATTACATTTTTCTTGCTACAAAAAATATTTTCGAAATATATTAATTTCTATTTATGCTATAAGCCAGCCGTTTTGAAGATGTTTAAGAAACCCCATAGTACTACTAGAGTAAACATTCATATCCGGTCTTAATTTTACTCAAAGTTTCTCTAGCAAGCCATGTAAATTTACGTAAATTAATTTAACTTGGAACACAAAATCGCTTCATTAAAGATCAAAACATTCTGTTAAAATTAAAAAAATATACAAATTAAAAAAATAATAATAATACGATCCATATTTAAATATAAGAACCATTACCCAAGCTACAGTTATATAAAGGACCACGCACTAATTACATTGAAATGCGACCAAGATTGAAGTTAGTAGTTAAAATTTTGGGTTTCCAGAATACAGAACTGGCACTAGAATTGAAAAAAAATCTGAAGATTTCCATCGTGATGTATATTACTATTACTATATCACGCTTTGCCGGTTCATATTTATATTTATTTTGGTTGCCAATATTTGTGTGTTTGTTGGTTTTCGCGCGCGTGTGCTTGTGTGTGTGTGTGTGTGTAGGAGCCTGCGCGAGTGTGTGTATGGCTGTGTGTGTGGCTGTGTGTGTATGCGCTCTACAGCCTAAACGGTTGAATGTAAAATTATAAAACTTAAAACTTAAGATTTGTATGTGCCTGCCATGTGCACCTCCTATTTTTACTTTCTTATAAATAAGTATTGCAATCTCGGAAAATTTCGATCTCGAGATTTTAACCGAAATATACGTTTTGACCTTCCCTTAATCGAATTCGACTATTTATGGAATGACGACCGTCAGTGTGTGTTTGTGTGTCTGTGTGGGTCTGTGTGTCAGTATGTGTGTGTGTTTGTGTGTAAGCGCTCTACAGCCTATACGGTTGAAGGAAAAATTTTGAAACTTTACAAAAATAAATAGTTTTTTTCAAAAAAGTTACCGGAAACTAGAAAATGCCTGTTGAAATTTGTTCTTAATATAATTATTATTTTTTATTTTTTCTGTCTTATACGCAGTATAAGTAAGTATTGTAATCTTGAAAAATTCCGATCTCGAGATTTTAAAGGATATATACGTTTTTACCCTCCCTGAATCGGTTCCGACGAGTTTTGGAATGACGTCCGTCTGTGTGTGTGTGTGTGTGTGTGTTTGTGTGTGTGTGTGTGTGTGTGTGTGTGTGTGTGTGTGTGTGTGTGTGAAGGGAAAATTATGAAATATTAAACTTAATATTTGAATGTGCCTGGCAACAAAACCTTTTATTTTTGAAAACAATATTCCGACCGGAACTACATGTTTACTCTAGTAATTTTTTGCTGTTTCTGCAATTACAGAAAACTTATTCGAATAAAAATCATAAATATCGGTATAGCTTTTAAGAACAACAAGAACTTGGCTCTTCAAATTTGTTCTTATTATTATTATTATTATTTGTTTATATAAGTTGCGGATCGACTACTATTGTTATTACCGCTTGTGCAGGTGAAATTGAAAAATATTATATGCGAAAGAAAACCGGATTTTAGAGAACAAAAAAAAAAAAAAATAAATAAATAAATAATAACGAACGAAGATTATAAAAATGAATCAATTGAGAAAAAAAAACATCAGTTTTAGCCTAAAGAGAAATGCTATACTTTCACATGTGTGAAAGAACATTGCTCAGCTGGAATGTGCAGACACCAGTCAAGAACTGAGGTCTTTTATAGAAACCACAAAAACCACAGCTCCGGCTAGTATATAGTGTGGAGAAAAAAGTAAAGAAATGATAATTAAAGCATTAAAATTTATGGAACGAAAAGAAAAGAAGAGAACCCTTTCAGATTTGCGTAAACAAATCAGCTACCCGGAGAAATGAAAGCACTTTACCAATGCTTGTTGCATTATTGCTTAATGAAATCCGCATGGGACCCTCAATACCAGAATTGCGACGATGAAAATTGTAACTAGGACACTGCTCTAAAATATGTTCGAGAGTGAGCCTAGTGTTACAAGTGGAGCAGAGCGCTGGTTGTTCTCTTAGTAACACATGCAAGTGTGTGAGACAAGTATGGCCCATTCTCAGACGAGAGATGATCACTTTTTCACACCTTGTTAGGCGAAGCGGTGCTGCCCACCGCTCCACTGACACCTTTACACGTCGCAATTTACTCGAGGAAGAGTTCGACTCCTCCTGCCATAACTTAAGACAATGCACAGCCACAGACCTCAACATATCATCGGCGCGAAAGGGATGACGGACAACGTAGTTGCCGTTAGCTGCTCCAGGAGCAGCTCGGTCGGCACAGTGATTACCGGGTATCCCAGAATGTCCGGATATCCACATTAGTACGACATGTCTCTCTAGCTCCCGTAATCTATCGATTTCTCCGCGGATGTCCAAAACGGTCGGATCTGTGGAGAATTTGCTACCGATGCCTAAGATAGAACTCAGGGAATCGGTGCAGATGAGCAGGTGACGTCGCTCTTCGATAGCTTCATGGGAGTGTCGAAGAAAGTAGAGAGCTCATTATATTTATAATTATTATATTTATATTTTATTATATATATATATATATATATATATATATATATATATATATATATATATATATATACATAATATATATATATATATATATATATATATATATATATATATATATATATATACATACATATATATATATATACATACATATATATATATATATACATACATATATATATATATATATATATATATATATATATATATATATATATATATACATATATATATATATATATATATATATATATATATATATATATATATATATATATATATATATATATACATAAATCGCATCATCTGCGCCCGTCAATTGTTTATCAAAAATATCTGCAGTGTCATGCACCGAACTTTCTTATCCGCATATGGGTTGAACCATATCGTAGTTACATTATTTTTCTAATTTATAATATTTGTTCTAACCTTTAGATCGCTTTTACACTAAATATGTTTCTTAGAATAAATATTAAATGTCAAACTTCAAATTATTTAAGTCTATTTTGTTAAACAATTGACAGGCGCAGATGATACGATTTATGTAACAATATATATAATAAGCAGAAATTTATTTTGAAACCAGTACTTTTTTTGGAAAAAAGATTCATCCGAAAGTTGTGCTAAATATAAATATCATCAATTTTTGTTCACAAAAATTTTCTGTAACTGTAACCATTTTTGAGTAATTGCAGAAACTGCAAAAAATTACTGGGGTAATCTTGCACTTCCGGTCGGAATATGGTTTTCAAAAAAAAGGAGATTTCCGTGCCAGGCACATACAAACC
>OX122900.1:16136715-16179403 GCA_944738965.1 Nebria brevicollis | reverse complement strand
ATATGTATATGTATATGTATATGTATATGTATATGTATATGTATATGTATATGTATATGTATATGTATATGTATATGTATATGTATATGTATATGTATATGTATATGTGTATGTGTATGTGTATGTGTATGTATATGTATATGTATATGTGTATGTGTATGTGTATGTGTATGTGTATGTGTATGTGTATGTGTATGTGTATGTATATGTATATGTATATGTATATGTATATGTATATGTATATGTATATGTATATGTATATGTATATATATATATATACATATACATATATATATATATATATATATATATATATATATATATATATATATATATATATACATATACATATACATATACATATACATATACATATACATATATATATATATATATATTTCTATGTTGTCCTCCAAATATATGTGAATTGTCCACTTCGGACCATGAACTATATCTTAACATAATAATTATAATGATATACGTTTTATGTACTGCAATAAATATTATAAACAGTCGTGCGCCAGCAGCCATAGTGATCGGTTGTGTTTTTTTCGTGAGCTCTGGGACTCCATATAAAGTGTAAGCAAACCATAAAAATTTTTGAATCTTAAGTTTAAACTGGCAAACCTGTATTTATTTACATGTTGTTGTCGTTATTTCCATCGATTTTCGGTCGATCTTATTTCCTGCTGCGAATAAAATCTCTTATATTTTGTGCAATTTAATGCAATTTTAGATTTCTTTTCTTTGGTTTTGTTCTTATGAATTTTAACTTTGGCAGGCGGAGTATTTGACGTGAGCGGGCGACCTCTTATACTCAAGCAAAAGGCATAAAACCAGCCAGGTGACGGAGGACTCCTATCTCCGTTATCTGGTGATCAGCCGTTAGGATAGGGGAAATTTCAAAAATTTTAATTGTCATCTTATTACAAAATAATTATACGGTTTAGTCGGTGAATTAAAAACACACACAAAATTAAAAATGATATACAAAGTTCTCAGCAAAATTCCAGTTTCTCTTAAATTATATGCATCACTCATCACTTCTAAAGGGGTTATTTCTTGCCTTTTAAGTTGTTCTTTAGACGTTTTAAGACGGCTCTAAAATCGCAAGGGGTAATCGAGGCTTTTCCAAATCCAAAAAAAATAAACACGACAAAAATGGACACTCCTGTTATATCTTTAACATTTAACCACCCTTCTTTGTCAGGGAAGTTACGGGCAGCAATGAACAGTCTTTCAGTTCTGCAATATATCCCAAACCAGATGCGTTGTTACAAATGTCAAAAGTTCGGACATACGTAAAGACAATGCGAAAAAGACCAACTATGTATTTGTGGCAAATCCGTTCAAAAAGACACTCCATGCATCGATATCAAGTGCGTAAATTTCGATGCCGCTCTCACATCGATCTCTAGAAAATGCCTGAAGTGCAAGGAAGAATACGCAATTACAAAACAAATGACCGTAAATATAGGCAGTTACTTTGAAGCGTAAGACAAGCTAAAGGTTCTCTTTCATTTACCTACCGTGCCGAATGCTTCAGCTACCTC
This sequence comes from Nebria brevicollis, assembly GCA_944738965.1. Lineage (NCBI taxonomy): Eukaryota > Metazoa > Arthropoda > Insecta > Coleoptera > Carabidae > Nebria > Nebria brevicollis. The sequence goes on along the minus strand of OX122900.1, from coordinate 16,177,850 downwards.
AAAAGCATCTTGTACTGTAACTTCCACAAAAGATATTGTAGCGTCCCAACTTCCAGAAAAAAAAACATAGTTCTGGAAATTATTACTGCCACTATGAATTGTTTGCTTGCCAAAAAAAAAAAGATGGAAAAGTCAAAACATTGTAAATTTGAAACAATTTCCAATGGTTTCTCATGCTTCTTTAAAGACGAAACAAATCAAACTGGACTAGATAATCCAAGACTAACACATCTAAAAAAAATAGAAGAGGTTCTCCATTGGGTAAACCTCGCATTTAAATTCCACTTACTCGTTCTGTATTTTCCTCACATTTCTTGTTAGCTATTTTCACAGCATAAATTCAATTATTCCCATGATTCGCATTATTATGACAGTGGAACTATTTGAATTCTTAATCACCAGCAGACCTCAATTTAATGCTAGCTGACATCAACCGTAGAGTAATATGTATACAAGAAAGCCATCCTTAACAACTCCAGTCATTCTATTTTCGAGGAAACATCATACGTAAATATTCTGACTTGGGTCACCGTGTACATGGCGGGGTTACAAGCGTTAATGAATTCACCGTGTCTTATAAAAACTGTAACCTGAGAACTATTTTACAGGTGGTGGCAGTTTAATTATTTTCCCCTCGCTAATTGACAATCTGTAACGTCTACCTTTCAGATGCAAATTGGAACACAAACGATCTTTAGGATTTTGAACGTCAAAACCCTACACCATTCATTCTTCTTGGCGATTTTAACTCACACAACATGCTCTTTACGCACAGATACACATGTGACTCTGCTAAATACTAGAACAGCAACATGAATATGCGGTCACGAAATTCTTTGGCAACTAACATCTCATTTTGTTCTGCAGTTCTTGCTTCCTACCTTCAATGGAAGGTTCTTGATGATGTCCACTTCAGCGACCACTTTCCGATTCTACTCTATTTCGTATACAACATTTCCTCTGATACTAAAACAACAATCAGAAAATGGTGATTAGATCATGCTGACTGGAAAAGCTACACAGATAGTTTTAAACTCCCAGATCAATCAAACGTTATTAATATTGAGCTCGACAACATTAATAAGAGTATTTAGGAAACTACTTCATCTACTATTCCTAAGTCTACTTGATATTCTGAGAAAAAGTTGGTCCCCTGGTGGAACGAAAAAGTAGCTTTAGAAACCCGACACTTGACAATCAAATAGCTTTCAAGAAAGCACGTGAAAAAGCCAGGATACCATTCTCTAGACTAAAACTGATTCTTGGCGTAATAATGTCTTATCAATTAACTCTCATTCTGACCATTCTCGAATATGGAAAAAATTAAAATACATCAACGGTTACGAAAAATGAAATATTCCCCATCTCCAAGTCAATGATGAAGTACACACAGAAATAGACAAGATAACTGTGGTTCAGGCTGACCAATTTGAAGGTGTGAGTCAGTCGGACATTTATCCTCTGCACTTTTTGCGCACCAATGAGTATTCAACAACACTGAGCCGTACAACTCTTCATTTTAATGTGAAGAATTTGATCACGCACTCAGTTATACGCGCGATACGTCTGTGGGACATGACGATGTAGCCTATGTTATGTTCAAGCATTTTTCCTATTGGGCGAAAAAGAGAATAGTTAAGTTTCTCAATCGGCTGTGGCATCAATATGAATATCCTGAAATCTGGCGTTATTATTGCAGTCCACAAAACAGGCAAAGAAACCTCAACAGCATCAAGTTATCGTGCAATATCTCTGACGTGCCATTTGTCAAAGATGTATGAACGTATGATAAATTCCCGACTAAATTGGTTTTTGGAATGTAACAATCTCATAAGTAAGCAACAAAGTGGTTCACGCAAGCACCACTCTACATCTGATTTGCACGTGTTCCTGATCAAAGCAATACATAGTAGTATCCTAAAGCGTCACCATCTAGTTGCAATCTTTTTTGTTAGTTATGTATGGTGCTAGACCACCGCCGAATTAAAGGGAGAGAGATAGCAGATGTTATGAACATGTCAAAAGAACATGTTTGTCACATATTTAATCAACATTTAGACATGAGAAAGCAGTCCGCGGTTTGGGTGCCGCGTTTTCTCACATTAGACCAAAAACGTGTTCGAATGAAGATTTCCAACGCTCTGTTGGCGCAGTTGGAGCGCAATAAATCCGAGTTTTGGTATCGATTAATTACTGTAGATGATACTTGGATATACCATTATACGCCCGAAACAAAATTACAGTACAAACCGTGCACTGCAAAAGGAGAACCGGCTCCAAAACAATCAAAAACTGTTTTTTAGACTGGGAAAGTGATGGAGACTGTTTTTTGGGATAGTCTTGGAGTTATTTTAATCGATTATCTTCAAAAGGGAAAACCCATTACATAAGCATACTACGCATCTTTACTTAACAAGCTGAAGGCAGAACTTGCGGAAAAACGGCCACATTTGGAAAAAAAGAAAATCCTGTTTCACCAAGACAACGCACCGTCTCACATCTCAGCAGTTGCTATGGCAAACATCCACGAATTACGACTTGAACTGCTTGACCATCTGCCTTACTCACTAGAAATAGCCCCAAGCGACTTTATTTTGTTCCCTCATCTAAGAATTGCGCTCGGAGGACAGAGATTTTCATCAAATGAAGAGGCAATCATCTTCGTGAACAACAATTTTGCAGAGAAAAACGCCGAGTACTATTTGGACGGGTTACAGAGATGGAACCATCGCTGGGAGAAATGTGTAGAGTTACAAGGAGACTATGTTGAAAAAAAAAATATTCTTAAAAAAATGTCTTGTATCTTTGTTAGGTCGGAAAGTTTTCCTACCACCCTCGTACACTTATACCCATTTTGGATAGATCATATCATATTTTTATTAGTTTTCTAATTTATAATACTTTTTCTAACCTTTGCAGCACTTTTACACCAAATATATATCTTAGAATTAATATAAAAAGTCAAACTCAAAATTATTTAAGTCTACTTTGTTTTATGTTTAACAGTTGGAGGGCGCATATGATATGATTTATCTAAAAATTATTATAATAAGAAAACTCAATTACCAATATTTTGAAACCTGTTCTTTTTGAAAATAATGTTCAAACAAAAGTTATGCGAAATATGAATACCTTTTAATTATGTCTTAACATTTTTTCTGTAACTGCAACCATTTATGTGTAATTTCAGAAACCGCAAAAATATACAAGCATTTCCGTTTTGATTATTTTTTTTCAAAAATAGGAAGTACACTTGCTAGTCATATACAAATCTAAAGTTTAATATTTCACAATTTAGCATTTAACCGTTTAGGCGCATAAACACACACACACACATATATATATACACAAACACACACACAGACAGACGTTATTTCAAAAACAGTCGGAATTGATTCAGAGAAAATCAATACGTATATTTCCGTTGAAATCTCGAGATCAAAAGTTTTCATGATTACAATACCTTCGCAGTAGCGTGAATCTACTATTTGGAACAAGTAGCCCCGCCCGCCTTTACTATGTTCTCGATCGCGGAATAAATTTATCACATTGCATAAATAATATAATAATAGTCGGTGCTTGCTCTAAGATAACTGATGTAGCTTACCTGTAATATCATTAAAGGTGAATCCTATCAAATTTCTAATACGTTTACTACTTCATAAGTAGTTTAAATATTAACTTAATACAATATACTGACAAAAATTAAACCGTACCCATTTTATCGTGACTAATATCGTATCTGTTCCCCTGTTCATCAGGTCTTTTGTAACCAGGACCGTTACCATAAGACAGTGTTGAATATGGCAAATTATCTTGAGATGATATTCCAGCAATACCAAAGATGTCGGAACCTCTATTGGAATATCCGTTGAGAGTCATCGTGTGAGCATGATCAGATGTAACTACAATGAGTGTATCTTCAAGAGTAGTCATACTTCGTGCCAATCGAATAGCCTCTGAAAACTGAACTACTTCTTCTAAAGCTTTATGTGCTTTAGTATCATGATGAGCGTGATCTATTCTTCCTCCTGCAAATTAAAGAAATAATTATATTGATGATTGTTACGAATTTGAGAAAAATTTAGCGAGCCGCACCGGGGATCGAACCTAGAGCCTTTATATTTACGCTCCATTCATTTCATTTCAAATTTCTTTTGATTATGTTAAATTTTTATTACAGATTATTAATTAATCTATGTGGAACGCATGGCAGGTTTTGTCAGAGATCCTACTCACAAAGGAGTTTAACAATGAGATATGTATGAAATAACAATTGTATGAAAAGTGTAAATTATATAATAATTGTGATTTTGTTTTGTGAATTTTGGATTACATATGGGGAAAAAAACCCATTTATTTGCAAATAAAAAACATCTTTTGTAAAACTTAAATCTACTCTTAATTAATTAAAAACAATTAGGTTGTAGTGATGGATGATATAATATATTGTTAGTTGTGCATGATAAGTTTAGAGTTTTGTGTAGTTGTTTTGTTTCTTAAGTGCAGTTTTGCTTGGTTGGCTGATGCTCTATGTGTGGTGGTGGTTGTATATGCATGAGGGGCCTGCATGTGTAATATGTTGTATTTTTATAAACTGGTTATGTTTAAGTGGGGTTTGTGTGTTTAGTGTGTGGGTATGATATGAAGTGTGGTTGGTGTGCTATTGTTAGGTAATTGGCTATGGAGGGCGGTCGTGGTATACTGGAAGTAATTCATAGAAGAGCTTGTGCTTTGTCTTGAAGGGAGCGTTGTGAGCTTTGATGAGGGTGATGTTTTGTATGAGTAGGTTGGGTTGGTAGGAGTTTGTGTGTAAAATTTTTGTGCTAGTTGGGTGTTGTAGTGGTTGATGTATGACATGTTGATCAGTAGATGAAGGTCTGTGATGCGAATGTACTTTGAAGTCTGTGCAGCAAAGCGCAAGCACTAATTTTGAAACCTCTGGAGTGGCAGTGTTGTGGTGTATTGGGAGCCCCACCAGGCTGATGCTGCGTAGGTAAGGATTGGTAGAGGAAGAGTTTGGTTTTAAGGAATAGTGGGCAATTTTTGGTTAGGAGGCAGTATATGTTGCGGAGGGATAGTTGTACCTTTAGGATAAGATGTTTAATGTGGTGTGCATGATTGAGTCGGGATGATAGGTGAAAACCGAGGTATTTTACATGTTTTATGGTGGTTATTTTGTGGTTTGTGAATGACTAAAGGGTATATTTACGCTCCACTGCTCTACCACTTGAGCTACGTAGCCCACGACGAGAGAACCGATGATTTTATCTCAAACGCGAATTCTCAGTGTGGCCTAGCTTATTTATTATTAATGATTCTAAGACTTCGGTTAAGATTTTGACAAAGACTCTAAGCTACTAGCGACCACCATTTATTAAATGTTTTTATTTGAAATCAATAATGTGCTAGTCTTTTTGTTGGAAATCGTATCAACGTGAAGTATTAAATTGATAGATAAATGTTTTTGTAAGTTAAAATTGTGCTGCTTTCGCCGGGAATCGAACCCAGGTCTCCCGCTTGCCGGGCGGTTGCCTTGACCACTAGGCTACGAAGCCGCTATGCGAAGCCACTCAATTTTAACTTACAAATTCATTATTATTTTTTGTATTCACTTCTCAATGTCAGGCGGTGAGGCTATAGACTAAATAACGCGAGACGGTTAGGCCATACATGAGTTATGACGAATTGAATACCACCGTACACAAGGGTGTGTAAACCAATGACGCCTGGCTTGATGACAAAGAGTAATAACATTGAGAATTGAATACAAAAAATAATAATGAATTTGTAAGTTAAAATTGAGTGGCTTCGCATAGCGGCTTCGTAGGGAGACCTGGGTTCGATTCCCGGCGAAAGCAGCACAATTTTAACTTTCAAAAACATTTATCTATCCTAAAGTTGTAACTTTCTCAGAACAGTTCACCTGTCCTTGTCATTCACCTGTCCCTATATTAAATTGATGATTCATTAAGTCTCGCCGGGGCTCGAAACCAGAGCCTTTGGATTTACGCTCCATTCACTTTATTTCATTTTCAATCATCTTTATTGTTGAAGATTTTTTATTACGTAATATAATTTATATAATTTTTGGATAACATGGTTGGTTGAATCAGAGGTCCTACTCACAGGGGTAGTGTATATCTGTGTTTGAATGTTATTGCGTTGTGTGGCTTAATACGTTGTGTTATTGTTTTCTGTTACAAGTTATAATTTTTCTTTTACAGTGTGTTATGATTGTTTTTATAAGGAAAAGGGGACAAAATCCTATTTAACTTCACATGAAGTATTTTGTTAAAACTTAAAAATAGCCGAACTAAATGAAAATTAACATTTACATTAACAATACACGTAAATTTGTTGTGAATGAGATATGTTTTGTTTTGTGTAGTGTTGTGTCGCGTTGTGGGAGTGTCAGGTATTCTGCTCATGGGACACATCTAGAAATATGGGTAGGATTTGGTAAGGTAACATGTGTATGAGATTACGTGTAGCGTTGTTGTTGCGGATATGTGTGATGTTTTTACTTTCTTATACGCAGTATATGTAAGTATTGTAATCATGAAATATTTCTATATTTCGAGATTTATACAGAAATATACGTTTTCACCTTCCCTAAATCGATTCCGACTATTTTTGGAATGACGTCCGTCTGTGTGTGTGTGTATATGCTCTCTACAGCCTAAACGGTTGAAGTTAAAATTTTGAAACCTTAAACTTAAGATTTGCATTTGCGTGGGGTGTGCACCTTCTATTTAAAAAAAATATTTTCAAAGTGTAAGTGCCTGTTTACTCTAGTCATTTTTTGCAGTTTCTGCAATTACTCAAGAACGGTTACAGTTACAAAAAAAATTTAGGAACAAAAATTAGGTGTTTACATTCAGCACAACTTTTTTTTGAATCCTTTTTCCAAAAAGAGTACACATTTCAAATTAAATTTCTGCTTATTGCATATATATTTTTACATAAATCGTATCATCTGCGCCTGTCAATTGTTTAACAAAATAAACTTAAAGTATTTGAAGTTTGACATTTTATATTTATTCTAAGAAATAAATTTAGCGTAAAAGCGATCTAAAGGTCAGAACAAATATTATAAATGAGAACAATAATGTAACTACGATATGGTTCTACCGATATGCGAATAAGAAAGTTCGGTGCATGACACTGCAGATGTTTTATAAGTGTGTTTGAGTTGAGTAGTGTGTTTTTATAGAATTGTTGGGTTATGTGTTGATTGTATTCTCTCATGTATTGTGACGAAGTTATGATCATTAATACAGCAATTACCATGGCTACGAGGCTAAGGTGCTGGACTACCGTTCAGTAATCACACCACTACAAATACACAAACAAAAAATAACGCCCACACACACGGTAAAATACCTAGGCACACACCTATACCAAACACTAAGACATGGCCCACACATATCACACACAATTAAAAAGGCCCAACACGTAATCCGAAATCTCTATCCACTCTTTGTACAAAATAGTTCCCTCTCAACAAAAAATAAACTCCTCGTGTACACCGCAATCATTCGCCCCATACTAACATATGCAGCCGCAGTTTGGTGTAACGCTTCGGCAACCGCACTTATACCATTGCAACGTCTCCAGAATAAATGCTTAAGACTGGCCACCAGCTCTGAACGATACGCACGACAAACAGACCTACACGAAACCGCAAACATATCCTACATAACACAATATATAAAACAAATATCACAAAAATTTTATAAAACACAGTTAAACTCAAACACACTCACAAAACACATCACAAAATTAAGACACGACAACACTACACATAGATTAAAGCATAAGCTCCCCTACCAGACACTACCCATATTTTCGGAAAGCCTCCATGAGCCGAACACGTAACACAGACACACACAACAACAATGCAACACACAACACGCATCACTATACAACAATCGAGTCAGCCACAGATACAGAACATTTCGCATAAATTTAATGTCCATAGAATCATCAGTATTGTTAAATTTTAAATTAGTTAAGTTAGTTTATAAGTTTTATTTAAAATGCCATGCATTTAAATGGGTTTTTGTTCCCCCTTTTCCCATAAAACACAATCCTAACGCGAATAAAATGGAATCCAAAATGTAACAGACAATAACACAATGTTTTAAGCACACAACGCAATATACACTCATACACAGATATACACTCTCTTCTGTGAGTAGGAGCTCTGATAAAACCAATCATGTGTTTCCATATTAATTAATATTTAATTAGTATTTGTAAAAATTAAAATGAATAAAAAGATTTCAAAATGAAAAAATGGACTACCGTTCTTAAGGTCCGTGGTTCGATTCTTGGCTGCGAACGATCCAACTTTTATTTTATTTTCCGATCAAGGCAGTTTTTTTTGAAAGCTTCGAAACGTTTAATTAGCAGCCTAGTATATATACAGGCCCTAGTTGAGCCGTAAAATCACTCTACACCGAGTATCTGAACCGTGGCTTTCCTGGTCGATACCTAGTGATCCGAGATTGTACCGAGATTGTCTTGACCGAGGTTTTCCTGGTCGACACCGAGGTTTCCAAACCGCGTGGTGAGTACGAGACGTTTGCGTACGTCATCCACACCGTTTCTTTCCGTTATTTATTAACCGTTCTTTTACAGGTTCGCGATATTTTCGTCCGCGTAGCTTCGCGTTACTTTTACCGTGCCTAGCAGCAGCCGTGGTTCTCCTGGCAGTAGCTAGGTGTAGTTTACGACCGATATTATTAACCGTTCTTTTCACCGGTTCGCGATATTTTCGTTCGCGTAGCTTCGCGTTACTTTTACCGTGCCTAGCAGCAGCCGTGGTTCTCCTGGCAGTAGCTAGGTGTAGTTTCCGACCGTTTTTATTAACCGTTCTTTTTACCGGTTCGCGATATTTTCGTTCGCGTAGCTTCGCGTTACTTTTACCGTGCCTAGCAGCAGCCGTGGTTCTCCTGGCAGTAGCTAGGTGTAGTTTACGACCGTTCTTATTAACCGTTCTTTTAACCGGTTCGCGATATTTTCGTTCGCGTAGCTTCGCGTTAATTTTACCGTGCCTAGCAGCAGCCGTGGTTCTCCTGGCAGCAGCTTGGTATAGTTTCCGACCGTTTCTGTTGGCCGTTCTTTTACCGGTTCGCGATATTCTCGTTCGCGTGACTCCGCGTTACTTTACCGTGTCTAGCAGCAGCCGTGGTTCTCCTGGCAGCAGCTTGGTATAGTTTCCGACCGTTTCTGTTAGCCGTTCTTTTACCGGTTCGCGATTTTCTCGCTCCCGTAGCTTCGCGTTACTTTTCCCGTGTCTAGTAGCAGTTGTGGCTCTCCTAGCGGTAACTAGACGCAATTACCGGCTGAAGGCGCCCGAGCACCAGGCAACCAGCACACACGAAAGGGGGACATTGTTACTTGGGCCACACCAGGCCAGTATGCTTTGTTTGGTGCATGTGTAAACTGTGGACCGTGTCTTAGTGTTCTGCGTAACTGTATTCCGAGGTATTTTACTGTGTTTGTGGGTGTGATTTTTTGATTGTGTATTGCTAGTTGTGTGACTATTCTGTTGTTTGTGAATTTACGTGTAAAGACTATGGTTTCGGTTTTGTTGGCGTTTATGTTTATTTTCCATTTCTTCCAGTATCCCTCAAGTATGTTTATGTGTATTTGTTTAGTGGCTACTTGTGCGTTACATGATTGTGTGTAAATTGCGGTGTCGTCGGCGCATTGTGCTGTGTGTGTATTTGGGAACATAGGGATATCGCTTATAAAATGGTTGAACAATTTGTGGCAAAGGACGCTGCCTTGTGGGATCCCTGCTACAATAGTTTTAAAATTAGATAGGGAGTTGTTGATTTTAGGGCGAAAGGATCTATTTGATTGGTATGAATATAAAAGTTTGGTTAAAATAGGATAGAACCGGAAGGATTTAAGTTAGACCATGAGACCTACTGTTCAGGCCGTGTCAAAGGCATTTTCAATGTCCAGTAGGGCCATGACCGTTACTTGGTTTTGGTTGAATTGGGTCGCGATATCGGTTGCATTCCTGCACTCCTGATGTACCGTGCAATGTCTGGCTTGGAAGCCAAAATGGTGATCAGGGGTGAGTTTCTCTCCTATGTCTATATGTGTATCTTGTATGATTTTATTTTATTTGGGTAAGTTTGGGGTGTCTGTTACGTGTATTTGTTCAAACGTGGTAGCAATCATTTCTGCTTTGTCTTCGTCACTTATGGCTGTTAAATTATTTTGTGTGACTGTTGGGAATCTTGTGAGTGGTTTTTTAAGTGTTTTTGTTAGCCGCCAGAGGCAGTTGTCATTAGGGTTGAGAGCGGAAAGTTTTAGGGACCATGTATTGTTTTTGTGTTCTTTTATTTGTGTTTTGATTTGTGTATTTAAGTGTTTAAGCTGTGTTCTGTGTGTGGGTAGGTGTGTCCTCTGCCATAGTCTTCTAGTGTAGTTGCGTTGTTTAATTAGCTATGTTATAAGTGGTGTGTTTTGTTGCGTAATGATTGCGACATGTGAAATAATGTATGTGTTGAGTGTACGGCCGTTAGTGTTTGTGGTGTTGCAGTCCCAGTTTAGATGTCTCACATTAAAGTCTCCCACGACTAGTGTTTTGATTTTGTGTAATAGTGTGGAGAGGTCGTTTGTGTAAAGTTGTTTAATGGTCTGTTGTAAGTAGTGTAAATTACTGTGTTGTCTGCGAGTGTTTCTAGTGTATTTTGTGGGTTAGGTGTGAGAGTGTGTGGTTTGTTGTTCTAGGCGCTGCTGTGATTGATCAGCTCTGTAGTTTATGTATCTGTGTGTGTTAAACTTGTGTGCTTGGTTAAGTTAGGTTTAGTTAAGTAAACAAATGTGTATGTTTTGTGTTTGGAGAAAATGTGTAAGTTCTCCTTACCCATAATTCCGTTGGCGTTCCATGTACAGATGTCTAGTGCTGTTTTGTGTTTAAATGTTATATGTGTGTACATTTTTGGTGATTGACAATAATATTGTGAAGTTTTCGTTTTTATTTGTGGCCTTACTGAAGGCGATGTTGAAGGCCTTTACAGCTCGCAGCATGTTCGAGTGTTGTTGGGGTTGGGTTTGAGTTGGTTTGGGTTGGGTTTGGGATTGCTTTGGGGTAGATAGGGGAAGGAAATCTTGCGTATCAGGAATGGGGAGAGTTTTTTGTCTAGAGGTTGCGTGGGTTGTTGTAGCTGGGGTGGTTTGTGGGTGGAAGGGTTGGATTGCCAGTAGTTCTTGGAAGGGAGGGGGGAATCTGTGTATTTGAGTCAGGGTTGGAGGGTATAGTTGTTTTGAGGGACTGGTCGTAGTTTCTGTAAGTACGTTGGGCACTCTATGTAGTTTTCTGGATGCGGCCCTGCACAGCAAGCGAACGTAGCTGGTGTGTCTGGCGTCGTTGTACATATTTGAGTCAGGTGACTCTGTGCGCACTTAAGGCACCGCGGTCATAGGCGACAGTTTCTGTGGCATGCCTCCATTTTTGACAACGGTGGCACTGGATTATGACCTTTTTAATCTGGTGCCTTTTCCACGTGACCTTTGTGTGGAAGATGTATTTCGTGTTTGTGTGTCCGTTTAGCTGTTTTAATGTGTGCTTGTTCGATGTTGCGATGAGAAATAAGGGACGCCGAGTGTTCCGCTTTCGGAAAACTTTTTCCACCTCGACCGCGGATTTTTGGAGATCGGCGTGGAGTTTTGCTGGTAGAGGGTCATTATTCAGTCTCTTTAGTTGGATTGCAAGTGTTTTGGATTGTCTGTTTGTATATGTGTAGTAGTGGAAGTCTCTGTCTGTGTTTAAGTGGGAAGTGAAGTTTTGTCGTTCTGTTTCGCTGTGTATGTAGATGTTGGTGTTATTGTTTGTGTATTTTATGTGATAGATCTTCTGTGCGAAGTCTTGAATGTCTGTTTTTAAATTGTTTGTGGTCGTGGGTGCGCCAGAAATGATTATGGGTGGAGGTAGACGCGTTCTGCGGGTTTGATATGATGGTGGGTCCCGTTCGTTATCTGTATCTTTGTTATTTGTGTCTTCGTTGTCGATGATTGGCTGGTATTTGTTTTACGTTTCTGTGGTGGTCTTGTTTTGGCGATGGACTTTGCAGTTCTTCTAGGAAACTTGAAGTTCCTGTCCTCGGTTCGGGCGTCTTCTCTAGGGCGGACATGGGCCCTGGGGGCGAACACCTTCCTTACTCTAACTTTGGGTTTTTCCTGCCCACTAGTGGTAAGTGTTGGTGAATCCTGGTCTACAATGTGGTGCGCGTTAGGTGGTTCGTACCCCATTGGAACGATTGTCTCTTATTTGAATCTAGAGCCAAGTGAGGGAACGGTTCCTGATGGGAAAATTCAAAGGTCCCCGGGAGACTCTCGAGGGATGATGCTGGGGTTCGACAGTCGATTATTGTACTCTTGGGTTGGGTGAATTTGCTGTTGGCGTTGTGTTGTCTCGGCTTTAGCGCCAGTTTTAAACGAAACGTGTCGTTCAGCTCTATGTTCAATTTGTTATAAAAAATTTTAAACACCAACGAATTTGTTTATCACAAAATTTGAAAAAAGACTGTCTTTGCTACTCGCTTAGTATAATAAGTAAGTACGTCCACTCGGCATGAAGTTAAAACTCCGACTGTAGTTACGAAGTCCACGACGAGTGTACCGATGAATTTATCTCAAATTTGAATTCTAGGTGTGACCTAGCGTATTTATTATTAATGAGTCTTCGGTTAAGATATTGACAAAGACCGTAGGCCACTAGCTGCCACCATTTATTATTTATATGTATTTATTTGAAATCAATAATACAATAAATCCACAAAAATTTTTGTTTCATTTTGTTTTCAATGGGTTTTCTGATACTTCCTTTCCCAATTTTGGTTAATAACCATTAGTTTTAACTTAAACAACGAAAAAAAATTTTAAATGTTCTTTATAGATCCCCTAATTCATCAAAATTAAATTTTCTAAATTATTTTCAAGACTGGTTTAGTGAAATATGTGAAACAAGTGATAAAATAATTATTGTTGGTGATGTCAATATAAACTGGAATGTACTAGATACTTATACAAATAAATTAAAAACAATTGTAAATGAATTCGGAATGAAGCAATTAGCAAACGAAGATATACGAATAACAGATGCGTCGAGTACGCGAATAGATTTGATGATTAGTAATGATTATTATTTAAAAGTGAATGTACTCTCCAAAAATCTCGGATCATGATATAATTGGAATTAATTTAAATAACAAAATTCCAAAAAATAGTACAAGAGGGAAACATCGAAATATAAATTTTCAAAATCTAGAAAATAAATTTGATTAATATATATTGGCTATTTTCTCTCAGTGACGTTAATATGATTTACAATAAATTTGAAGATAATATAATGCATTCGTTTGATACAGTAGCTCCAATTTTTTATAAAATTGCTGATTGCAGCACTAATCCTTGGTATGCGTCAGGAAATTTAACAAATGCGAGATCAGCTAAAAATAATGCTTATAAACTTTTTATGGTGTCAAAAACCCACAACAATTAGGTTGCTTATAACCAGTTAAGAAATCAATATGTATCCTTGCAAAAAAGGACTAAAAATAATTATTATAAGAATACAGTAGATGAATGCAAAAGTGATTCAAAAAAAATGTGGAAAACATAAAGAGATGTAATTTCAACCAAAGTTGATAACACACTAAATGAAATAATTTTTGAAAACATTCTGGAAAATGAAGAATCTATAATTTGAGAGAAATTTAAGCAATAATTTGTTACGAGTATTGAAGAAATTGTGACTTCGATTCCAACAATAAATTTTAACGAACTCATCGATATCAAAGATGTAAATCAATTTAAAAACTTCCATACAGTATCTATGCAGGAATTAAAGAAAATTATTTGTAGTCAAAATGAACGAAAGGTGGGTGCGAATGATCTTAATATGGCGCTAGTAAAAAACTATTCTATACGATAGGATGTCCCTTGTTGAATATTATAAATACATCTTTGGAAAAGGCTGTAGTACCAGAAAAGTTAAAAATTTCTACAAGTTCTCCGATTCAAATAAATGCTGGAACTAAAAAAGCAAATGAATTTAGACCAGTAAATAAGCTACCAGCTATTGAAAAATTTATAGAAATAATTGTCAACAATTAATTATTAAATCACTTTAATAAAAATAAACTATTTGCTACCTAACAATCAGGATTCAGAAACAAACATAGCTGTGAGACAGCAATTCAGTCAGTTATAACAGAATGGAAAGACTCATTAGACAAAAATGAAACAATTCTTGCAATGTTTTTAGACTTAAAAAGAGCCTTTGAAACTATCTACAGACCTAACTTATTAAAAAAATTGGAAAAATACGGTTTAGCAGAAACTGTATTAAAATGGTTTACAAATTATCTTACCAACAGAAAACAAATGACTAAATTTGGAAATTGCAGTCCATCAGTATTAGACTATAACTACGGGGTTCCACAAGGAAGTGTCTTAGGACCAATATTATTTATAATTTATATAAATGAATTACCAAATATGTTAAATTTATGTAGTATCCAACTCTTTGCTGATGAAATACTAATATAATACAAGCATAACAATCTCGAATTGTTAAATAGGCAAATTAATTTTGAACTTGAGATAGTAAATAATTAGCTAGCTGAAAATAAATTAAAATTGAATCATGATAAGACTGAATGCATGGTACTTGGGAAGCAAGGAATATATATAGAAATATTAACTTAACAGCTATCTGTAAATATAGGAGATTATAAAATTGTAAACGTAGAGGATATTAAATATTTAGGAATAATTATAGATTCAAAATTATCGTTTAAGTCTCATGTAAATAGTATTGTTAGAAAAATTGCGAAGAAGATTTCTTTTATGCGCAGGATTAGTAATAATTTAAGTAGAGCATCTAAGATTTTGGTTTATAATACTATTATATTACCACATTTTACATACTGTAGCTCAGTTTTATCTTTCGTAAATGTATAGACATTTCGAATACAAAACCTGTTTTCTTATAGGAAATTTTCTAAATTTTACGATTTTAGGGTAATATTCTACCTACACCCGCACCCCGAGCGTGTACAGGGGCGTAAAGTGGTGCAAAACCGAAAAAATTGCATTCTCAGCGGCCAAAACGTTCCACTACTTTTTGATAGATTGCGTTTATGACAAATTTGAGTTTGGGAATGTTTGTCACATATCAAAAAAACATGTTTCCAGGGATTTTCATAATTTTCCTGTTTCACCCCTTTGCCGGGGGTATATAGAGGGTAAAAATGGATGAAGGAGAAAAATTATAAAAATCCCTGGAAATGTGACAGATATTCCCAAACCCAAATTTGTCATAAACGTAATCTATCAAAAAGTAGTGGAACGTTTTAGCCGCTGAGAAAGCAAATTTTTCGGTTTTGCACCACTTTACACCCATGTACACGCTCGTGGTGGAGTTGTAGGTGGAACAATACCCTAAAATCGTAAAATTGAGAGAATTTCCTATAAGAAAACAGGTTTTGTATTCCCGGTTATGAGGTCGTATCCCGGTGTTTTCTTGCTGTTTAGTAATTTAGTTTCATGCCATAGTTCTCTTATTGTAAAATCGGGTATTGGTGGAGATAACTGCAGAGGAGCATCGAGGAAGGTGTCTTTTGTCTATGTCTACATCAACTGCCTTAGAATTTGGCTTAAATACTTCTGCAAGATATTGTGCATACAGGTCAGCTTTTTCTTGCTCTGATCTGGCCCATTATCCAGCTGGGTTTCTTATTGGTGGTACATGTATTTGCGGCTTCTTGAAGCCCTTCGTCGCTTTCCAAATACTGTAATCATTTCTTGATAGAGAAGTTACATATTGTTGAAATGTGCCATTTCTTGCTTCAGCTAGTTTTCGTTTTAGGCTATTAGCAATCTGATTTTATCTGGTTTTGTCATTGGCATTGTGTGTACGCTGCCATATTGCCTAGCTTTTCTTTTCTGCTTGACCAATTCCAATAACTCTCTAGGAATATTCTTGGAATTAGGTTTTTGTTTTCTTTGTTGTGGCGTAAGGTTCCGGGCTGCCTCTTGCGTCGTAGTTATAAATTTATTGACTTCTCTGTCTAGTTCTTCAGTCGATTTCAGACTTATATTATTATCAATATGTAGGTCCATGTAGGTCTTGAATGCATCCCAGTCAGTTTTTTTGTTGCATAACATTGGTTTGACCTCTTTCATTACTATTGTCGTAGTGATAGTGTTTAACACAGGCGTGTGGTCAGAGGATAAATCATAACTGGATGTTATATCAACATAATTAGTAGAAACACCATTGGCTATGTAAAAGTCCAGTAAGTCCGGGATTCTGTTGAGGTCTGCTGGCCAATATGTTGGACTACCTGACGAAAAGTATGCGTACTTATTTTCCGATATGAGTTAATTAATTTCTCTCCCTTTTCTAGTAATCAGTCTAGAACCCCAACGGGTATGCTTTGCGTTGAAGTCTCCACCAACAAGAAAACTTTGCCCCAGTGAGTCGAAAAATGGTTGTAGCATTGCCTTGGTTATATTGTGTCGTGGAGGGCAATAGACTGCCGCTATTGATATTGGTCTCGGTAGTTTGTTAACATTGATAACTGTGGCTTGTAAGAAAATATCTTCGTACTTAGAAAGCTCGTGATGTATTATTGAGTCCCTTATGATAATGGCTGTCTCGACATCTGACGTACCATCCGGATGTTCAGTAGTGTAGATTCGGTAATGCGGTATTTTTATGTGAGTTCTTGTGGTGAAATGAGTTTCTGATATCAGCAGAATATCAATATTATTAAGACTGAGGAATACCTCTACCTCTTGTTTTTTTGATTGTAGACCATTAGCATTCCAGAGACCAATGCGTAGAAATTGACCCATTATTGGACTATTTTATTGATAACTGTTGTAAGCATGTTTAGGATCTTGCTGTTTTGTTGTAACAACTGGTTGAACATTCCTTTGAACTCTTCTAGAAATTGTGTGAGTCATATCTTGTGATGGTTGCGGTTGATTTATGTTTGTTTGCTCATTACCAGTTGATGGTGTCTTCCAGACGTTCTTCACTGGCAAAGGAGGAAAGTTTTGAGGTTCTGCCTTGTAGGAGGAAGATTCGTTTCTTTGTAGCTGTGTCTTCGGTTTAATTTTGTTTTGTAGATTTCTGTAGATTGAGCATCCCTTGTAATTGGCAGGATACGATCCTTTACATAAAGCATAAGTGGCGGGAGTGTTTCTTGTTTTACTGCATGCTGTAGAGTTATGAGATCCACCACATTTAACACAAGCATTTGGCAGTTTGCAATTTGATTTTGTGTGATTAAAGTTTTGGCAATGGGTGCACTGTACGAGGTCCGTATTTCTATGAGGCGGTTCGACAGAAATTTTTATGTTTTGCAAATAGTTTAACTCGTAAATACTTTTGTTATTATCTGCAGGCTCCAGGTCTATGAAGAATAACGGAAGGGGTTCTTTTGTTTGCCTATGTTTTATATTGACAATGTTTCTAACTGATTATGAGTGGCTAGTTCAGCTTTTATTTCACCTACTGGAAATGAAGGATGAATATGTCGTATAACACCTCTGTACGCACGATCCTGTTTTATTTGGTATGTGTGGTGGATGATACTTTCGTCTCTAAAATGCTTGACTAGTTTTCTGTACACATCTGGGTTATGTACATTAATCTTGACCACTCTGTCCGCCATACAATTTGTGTTATATTGTTCTTGTTCCATAATATGTTGTAAACTGTCTATCATATGTTGGTAGTTGATGACACCGTGCACAAAAATTGGTGGCGGTTTCAGTATTTTCACTTGACTCACTTTTTCGCGGTTATTTAGATCAGAATTCATATCGTCTGCACCATCTTGTAAATTCGAGAATTTGTTTGCCCGTCTTATGCAGAATGGTTTCTGTAATGTTTCACTTTTCCAGGCATTTTTTCCATCGGGTATAATATCTTCATCATCTGAAGTACTAATATCTTCGTATTGGCTTTGTGACATACTTGGTTGGGTTGGTGGGGTCTTTTGTGACGGTATTGTATACTGGGAATTAGGTCGGTTACCACACTGGTATAACTAAGATGTTTTCATTGGTTAGCTTGGTGTATTGTTATTAATAAATGGATGTTGTTGTTGATTGATTACATTTTGCTGGAATTCTGCGAGGTTAAATTGTTGTACGTATTCGATACCATTGCCAATTGGCAGCGGATTCATGTTCACTCACATGCACACACATATGTTTATTATAATTATTCAGCTCTATTAGGTAATACGTCCATGCGCCTTGCCTGTTCGAACTCAACTATATATATATATATATATATATATATATATATATATATATATATATATATATATATATATATTTCTATATATGTAAGTTATGTAGAAACACTACCCCTATGTCATAACTTAAATAGCTAATTACATCAGCCATAAAGCACTGATAACTTAGAAGTAGAATATATTAAGGCATTCTGTAACAACCTCTGTACGAATCAATACGAAAATTGCCAGTAAAATCATATCAGACCACACTTTAAATTATTTTGTACAAACACTTATCAATAACTGCAAGGAACCATTACGAAGCCAGTTATCAGCTAAAAATCCAAGTAAGCTATCCGAAATTGAGAATTTATTAACCAATGATTTGCAATACATACAACAAAAAGTAACACAAATACAATTCCAAACTCATGGCCAAAACAAACGACAATAGCCAAATATACCAAATACAATTCAACACCTATACCATTATCCAATGCGGAGATTTCCTGTACAATAACAGTTTCCGAGAACACAAGCACAGTCCCAACAGAAACAATTTGCTCCAAGGGAAATCGTTCGAAACTCTCAAGTCAGAAACCCAACACCAATGAGTATGCAAACACAACAAACGATAAGACCAAATTTTAGCCAACCAAAAGATAACAATAGATTCACACCTGAAGAATTATTTTATCAAAATTTGAACAAAGATGATAATGTCTATGAAATCGATAACGAACATTTTGAAAAAGAACAAAATTGGGAAATACAAGATCAAGATTTTACTCAACAAGAAATTGACACTGAAACATCTGAAAAGAAAATTTTCCCGAGCTCGACACACCCATATCGAAACCTTAACTATCAATTTCATCAATACAAAAAATTTCTTACACACAGGATCCACACAAAGTTACATACATCCAAAAGCACCTAGTCCCGACACCACAAAATTCGCACATTTCTTCAGTATCCACACGTGTAACGGAATGTCGTCATGCAACGTATTTACCTATTTCAAATATAAATATTTAAATGCGAAGGCCTATGTTTATAAATTTCATAAAGACTTCTTACCAGGCATTCCAGGAATATTACTGTTAAAGACAAAATTCAATCTTATTAAAGGTGAAGTAAAATTTTTAAACAAGTTTAATTATAAATTCCAATATTTAAATCAAGGTTATAATAAAAGTTTTAATATAGATTCAAATAATACAAAAATTCGCAACGAACATATAAACGACGAAGAAAAATAAGCCATAAGTAAAGTAATCAAAAAAAAAAAAGATTTAATTGCCCAAGATAACCAAAAGCTTACTTTCACAAGTAAATTAAAGCACTACATCAAAACTACCGATAACATTCCTATTTATTAAAAACAATATAAATACCCAGCAGTATACAATAAGGAAATACAGAAGCAAGTTAACCATATGCTTAGTGATAATATTATCCAACATTCATATTCTCCTTGAACCTCACCAATTTGGGTTGTTCCAAAAAAACTCGATGCCAGCGGAAAACAAAAATTTCGAATTGTTATCGGCTTAAGCAAGCTAAACAAAACAACCAAAGATGATAAGTTCCCGATTCCAAAAATAACCGACATCCTCGATAAGCTAGGTAAATCGAATTGCTTAACGATCATAGTTCTAATATCTGGTTTCCACCAAATTGAAGTAAATAAAGATAATATCCCAGAAACCGCGTTTTCGACCGATTTTGGGCACTACGAAATATTACGTATGCCATACGGACTAATGAACGCACCTTTGACATTTCAAAGATTGATGAATTTTGTTCTGTAATGCCTAACTAATAAGATTTGCTTCGTATATATAGACGATATCGTAATTCTCGGTACCTCTCTTCAAGAGCACTTACAGGATATTGAAACAGTGTTTCAACGACTTAGAGAAGCGAACCTTTGATTCAAATAGACAAATGCGAGTTTCTCAGTAAAGAAGTCGCCTATCCTGGCCACATTATAACAACAGACGAGATTAGACCTATTCCGACCAAATTTAAACAATAAGAAATTTTTATATACCGAAAAATAGTAAAGAAATAAAATCATTTTTATGTTTGCTCGGTTACTACCAAAGATTCATTGACAATTTTTATAAAATAACCAAATCTATTACTAAATGCTTAAAAAAGATAACAACATTGACATTAACGACAAAAATTATGTCGACTGTTTCGAAATATGCAAAACACTCGTATCAAACGATCTTACACTGCAGTATCCCGACTTTTCCAAGGAATTCATACTTACTACGGACGAAAGCAACTATGCACTTCGTGCAGTATTATCAGAACGTGATAAAACAACAAACACTTGCCAATAGCTTATATCTCACGAACATTAAATAACCATGAGATAAACTACAGTACAATCGAAAAAGAACTACTCAGCATAATCAGGGCTACTAAACAGTTTCAACACTATTTACTAGGGCATGAATTCAAAATTTTAACCGACCATCGACCCCTTGATTGGTTAAATTCTCTAAAACAGCCAAACCAGAAATTTCTACGCTGGAAACTTAAGCTCCAAGAATTAAACTATACTATTAATTACAAATAAGGCTGTCAAAATTACGTAGCTGACGAATTATCCCATATCAATCCAACATTAGAAAAAAAGTATCATGACTCTAATATATTTTAATCAATTATATTTGAATCAAATTTCAGGAGATTTAAAATTAGTTGCAGGATTTGCAAAACAAGTAAAAGTATTAAGAAATTATTTAATCTAGACAACAAAATTTACATACAGAAAGAACCAAGAATAATCCTTCATTTGAAATAGAAATTATATTGTTACTATATTTAACGAATTCACGTTAAGGTACATGCTAAGAATAATTTTTAGTAGTTGAAAAAGTAACGGATACGGCAGGGATCGAACCCGCGACCATCGGTTTCGCGCCGATCGCTCTAACCAACTCAGCTACGCATCCACTGACCACAACCGTCACTTTTTCAACTGCTTCAAATGCCAAGTGTTAACAAATACGTTCGAAGACTTCACATAGTGATATTGACAACGAATAATTGTAACGTAGGCTACTAGGTACGGAAATACCGCACAGTACATGACTTTAACGCGAGACACACGGACTGGGGTTGTCACAGAAACAACACTAACGGCCTCACACTCAGAACATACATAAACACACACGTCGCTATCATACTCAGCCCTAACACACCCACACACTACCCTGCAAATGGAAGTACACCTTCCATAATCGACATTATCATTAACAAAAACGTCCAAAACATCACTCACCCCATTTCACTTCCCGAGCTTAACTCAGATCATAATCCTGTCATATTTCACTTAATCAACCGCAACACTGAACACACCTCCAAAACCATCACATCTTACAAACACACAAACTGGGCCCTCTTCCGAAAAACACTCGACACGATCATCCCCATAAACAATCAAATACACACAACACAAGACATAGACACACAAATAGAGCGATTTACAAACGCTATAAATGTTGCAAAACAAAAACACACGCAACAAATCAAAATCAACCCGCACAAACTTATTCTTCCACCACATATAACACAATTAATTCAACAACGCAACCACACCAGAAGACTATGGCAGAGGATACACATACACACATACAAAACACAGTTAACTTCATTAAACACACAAATTAAACATCAAATAAAAACACACAAAAACACTACTTGGTCCCTTAAACTTGCCGCCCTCAACCCCAACGATAACTCCCTCTGGAAGCTAACTAAAACACTTAAAAAAGCGTACACCACAATACCAACACTCACACACAACAATAACACAGCCATCACAGACGAGCAAAAATCGGAAATGATAGCTAACACCTTTGAACAAATACACGTAACACACACCCCAAATACACCCACACAAAATAAAATCACACAAGACACACTACAATACCTAAGCACCCCGCACCACACTGACGCTAAAACGCTTGCCAGACTCCTTACCACCCCATCCGAACTAACCAAACTAATCAGAACCCTACCCAACCGAAAAACTCCTGGCCCAGACCTAATAGAAAACCTTATCCTTAAAAACCTATCCAGGAAATCCGTTATCCAACTCCATTATATAATTAACGCCATAATAAAACTGCACCACTTCCCAGCTGCCTGGAAAACTGCTACAGTCCATCCAATCCTAAAACCGAGCAAAGATCCCCACCTACCCACGAGCTACCGCCCCATCAGCCTTTTAAATACCCTCTCAAAGCTCGCCGAAAAAATCATCCTTTCCCGAGTCGACGATATCGACACAGGACTACATCTCACACCTGACCACCAGTTTGGCTTTCGAGCCAGACATTGCACGGTGCACCAGGTGTGCAGAATAGCAACCGATATCGCGACTCAATTCAACAAACATAAAGTCACGGTCATGACTCTACTGGACATAGAAAAAGCCTTCGATA
The DNA here is from genome assembly GCA_944738965.1 of Nebria brevicollis. NCBI lineage: Eukaryota > Metazoa > Arthropoda > Insecta > Coleoptera > Carabidae > Nebria > Nebria brevicollis. The sequence goes on along the minus strand of OX122900.1, from coordinate 16,155,091 downwards.
CGGTCTGGACAGTAGGGCTCATGGCCAAACTCATATCCTTCCAATTCCCTCCCACATTAATCAAACTAATATTCTCATACCTCTCAAACCGATCCTTCTCAACCAAAATTAACTCCACACATTCAACCCCTAAACCCATAGTAGCAGGAATCCCACAAGGCAGCGTCCTTGGCCCCAAACTCTTCAACCTTTACATCAGTGACATCCCCACCTTCCCGAACACACGCATAGCACAATACGCAGACGACACCGCTATCTACACTCACTCTTTCAACGCACAAATAGCTACTAAACAAACACAAATACACATAAACATATTAGAACAATACTGGCAAAAGTGGAAAATTAACATTAACACAGCCAAAACCGAAACCATAGTCTTCACACGTAAATTCACAAACAACACAATTCACACACCACTAAAAATACACTCACAAAAAATCACACCCATGAACACAGTCAAATACTTAGGAATACATCTACACAGAACGCTAAAACACGGCCAACACATCAAACATGCATTAATGAAAGCCCACGCCGTCCTGTCCAAACTTTATCCTCTACTCATCAAAAACAGCTCACTTTCCATAAAAAACAAACTTCTCATTTACACCGCAATCATTCGCCCAATCATCACCTACGCAGCCCCAGTCTGGTGTAACGCTCCGGTCACCACCACACTACCCTTGCAACGCCTCCAAAATAAGTGCCTTCGGCTGGCCACCAGCTCTGATAGATACACCCGAATAAAACAACTACACGAAGACACTAACATACCATACATTACAGATTACATACAAGAAACATCACAAAAATTTTACAAAAACACACAATTTAATTCAAACACACTTATAAAAAACATAACACTTACCCGCGACAACAACACTACATGTAAACTCAAACACAAGCTACCCTATCAAAACTTACCCATATTTCTAGAGGGGTTTCATGAGCAGAACACATAACACTAACACGCACAACAACACTGTACTCCACTAACACACACGTACACTACACAACACAAAACAAAACATACTCTCATACACAAATCTGTTCATCCATCACCAGCAAACATGTAAATATTTTAAATTAGTTAAGTTAGTTTGTAAGTTTTAACAAAAATATTGTTTTCAATTTATTAAATGGGTTTTTTGGCACCTCCTTTCCCACAAAATACAATCCTAACACGCAATGTACAACAAAAATTTATAACATAAACAATCACACAATGTTCAAGCGCACAACGCAATAACACACATACACAGATATACACTCCCATTGTGAGTAGGGGCTCTGACAAAACCAACCATGTTGTCCACACATTAGTATATAAGTATTACTGTAATTAAAATAAAAATAAATAAAGAAAGTTGAAAATGAAAATGATGGCGCGAAACCGATGGTCGCGGGTTCGATCCCTGCCGTATCCGTTACTTTTTCAACTGCTAAAAATTATTCTTATCCTTCATTTGAATACGAAAAATTCATATAGAATGATGTTTTAAAAAAATGCTAGAATATTGCATCCAAAACGACGTCGAATAATTAGATTTACTCCGTATATGTTCCGGATTAGATTAGAAACCAGGAACAAATATCGAAAACTGGATAAAAGAAGTCTTTGGAAGCAGTTTTTAACATTTATAACAAACCCAAAGAATTTGAATTAAATGCAAACTCCGACACCGATTCCATCATAGTAGAAACAGGAAACGAAACAACAAACACAGCTCACTCAGACGACGAGAACCCCGTAAACAGACTTACTTATTTAGAAACTTCAGTTAACATCGGAAAAAATCAAATTGTAGTTGAAGAAACTAATAAAAAATAATGAAACCAAAATAGAAAAATTATTTGAGAACAAAATTCAGCGAATTTTTTTTTACTTTAACAAAATAGATAGTAATAAAACTATAATGAATTTTATTAAAGATTACTTACAACCAGTCACAACGCGGTCCTACAAACCTACTTTGACGCGGGAAGTTATAAACTCGTTCGATGTAAGACATAAGTAAATGACATGGAAATCCGAGACGAACAACAATTAATTATACAAAACTACCATGAAGGAAACAAATGTCACCGGGCAATTAGCGAAACCTACAATAAATTGAAACTATTATATTATTGGCCCAATATGTTAAAGGAAATACAACTAACCATAATATACGAATGTAACCTAATTCAAATTTCAACTATATTAACTCCAACAGCCGAAAAACCTTTCGGAAAAATCCACATCGATATTTTATCTTCAGAGTCAGAAAAAATTCTTACCATAGTAGATTCATTTTCCAAACACGCTATTGCATACATAATTAAAGATAAAAACGCAGCAACTATACTAAATAAATTAAGTAAATATTTTATGCATTTTATGACACCAAAAAAATGGTATCCGACAACTTACTAGAGTTCAAGAACAAACTTATTCGTAACGTATCGATAGACAATCCAAATAGCAATGGCATTGTAGAACGGTTCCATTCCTCGGCAATCGATCATATGAGAATCCTAAATCAAAACTCCCTTGTTAAGAATTTAAAACTAAAAGACAGATTAAACTACGCATTATTAGCGTATAACAACAGTATCCATTCGGTAACAAAAAGAACATCAGAAATTATTTTGGCCAAAATTCAAACTAAAAAACAAAAATCAAACTTAAAACCCGAAGAGGTATTAGTAGAAGAATGCATACAAAAACATAAAGAGATTCTTAAGAAAATTAACCAACAGGTTTAAAGAAATAACGCCCAAGCAAGCAAAAATACGCACAACCTCAAGAACAACAATTTGCAATCCCAGAAAAAGCTTATGTCAAAATTCACAAAAGAAATTCAGGAAAGGTTGAAAAGCCTAAATTTAAAAGAGTAAAGACCACACAAGTATTTAATGAAAGAGGACAGATATTAGACTACCAAAATATAACACACAAATAAACACCTCGTCACGTTACAGATTAACTCTATTCGGAATATCCCAAATCATATACGATGATAAAAACACGGGAATCAATATCCTCTCACTAGGGACCGTAAAATAAAAACTGATTTATTAAGTATTCAAAGAACAAAACGAGGTGTAATAGATAGTTTAGGCTCTATAATAAAGATCATAACAGGAAACTTCGAGTCCACCGATAAAGAGCGATATGATCAGATAATTGAGAACATAAACAATTACCAGAAAATAATCTCAAATAAAGTAGAAACCCTAATCAAATTTAATAATAATACTACCGTTCAATTTAACGATTAAATAAAAATTTTTGAATAGAAATAATAATATTTTAAACGAAAAGCTAAATAATAATCAAAAAGAAATTGGAGCTATTTTACACGAGATAGATATTATTAAGGCACAAAATTTAACTAACGAATTTATACAAGTAGGGCAAGACTTATACTTTTCTACCATACAACTAGAAGAAACACTTACATTTTGCAAATTAAACACACTCCATTTTGGCATAGTAAATCATGAACAACTCCTTGAAGAATTTAATAAAATAGACAACAAATATTTGCGCTCTACAATTATAAATAACAATCAAAATAATGACATTTTGAAAATGTATTGATCCTATGATAGTCCAAACTTGATAATCCTGATCGAAACCCCAGCTAACACACAAATAGAAGAACTAACCAAGTCACCTCTATACCTACAAAAATACACAATAAATACGAAATCATTAGTGTAACAAACGGCCTATACTCTAAGAATAATTGTAAAATTAAAATGCTTAATAAATGTACTCAACTATATGATAAGGAATACTATTGCCTGTCACAAATTAACGAAATTAATAAATGCATAGATAACAATACGGTGAATACAACGAAATTTCCCATGTCAACTCAGTAACTGAAATTAAAATTTCGAAATTAAAATATCTCTTCTTCTCGAATAAAAAGAAAGTCATATTTATATGTAATAACGATATTAAAATTCAGTTAATCGAAGGAATCATTTCTTGAAAATACATAAGTTTCCTTATAGATTTTAAATAGTAGAAAATTATCGGTTTTTTAAAAATAATTTTCGACCAAATGTAATTTTTTTAATTTTTGCTTTCAAAACTTTCCTGTAGAGGACGCAGAGGATTTAAGTGTATATTTACAAATTCCATTTGGTTTTTGTTTCAAGTGAACCAAAAATGGGCAATCGTGGGTACGGCATAGGGTTTTTTTAATTCATAATTTCGATCACGCGCTCAGAGGCTTAGGAAATAGAAATTTGATTTATATATTCCTAAATGTGTATTTTAATGCATAGAAAAAACTGCTATTCAATAAATGGTTTTCATTTAAAAATAAAAATTAATTTTAACCTCAATAAACCAGAAAGACCCATTAAGAAAAAATTAAGATATATTCTGTTTAAATAATTAAATTGAAGAAATTATACAAAATTAAACGTCGTACAAAACTCTATGTTTCTAACTGTACATAAAATATATTTATACCGTTACTTTTAAGGGGGTAGTACACTCTTGCAATTTCAAAAAATAGATTGTTTTTATTTATGCTTAAAATTTTTTTGGAATGCCTACTTTCTGGCACAATTTATCTGAAGTTCGTCATACACTTCGTTCCAAAGTGACACGCCGATAAGTGGACCCATGTCGCAGCGCTCCAAGCGCGTTTAGGCGAGCGCTCGGAGAACCCCTTCGTTTAAAACGCAATTATCTAGAAACGATGTTTTCGGAATTAGCGGAAGCTCTATCTCAAAAATGGTTCAACCAGTTTTTTGAATTCTACACCTTTTTATTTGTCAGCGAACGTAGCCGTTTTTCGTGCATGCTTTTATCTCCATTTTTAGGGTCATGCGAACTGTATTTTTCAAAAGGTCGCTATTTTTATATTATTTAACAACAAAAAATCATACGTACGCTGACTGGAAATATATCTGACAATAACGGAAAAGAATTGTTTTGTTATTGCTCTAATGGTGTGCCCTCCGTCCATCCCGGCGATCAACAACAATCAGATGTAGGTGTCAGGCTGCATCTGGTATAGCGGCCACAGGAGTTTCCCGATCATAACGAAAAAAATCATTTTAAAAGTTCAAATTTGAAGCATTAAAACTATGTATTCCATTTTTACCTTGGATTATTATTTACCATCGTAAAAAAAAAATCGCGAAAATCACCTACTTTTAATGCCGACAGAGTGTACTACCCCCTTAAGAGTTGCTGTAAAACAACAATATTGTAAAATGTTTCTATTCAGCAGTTCTTAAAATATAACAATAAAAATAAAAGTAAATGCGCAGCTTTAATAGATGTTATTTACCCGCGAAACGTTTGGGATTTCATATGAGTTTTTCTGTAAATGAAAAATAAATTTTGCAGCAGGATAAAGAGCATAACGAATATTTAGAAATGTTTTAATCACTGAATCATAAGCAAATATTTGAAAATGAGATAATCATATTGCAGAGCGATAATTTTTAGTGAATTATAAAATGTACCAGTAGAGATACTTGCAAGTAGAATTTCTTTGTCGATGTTTAAGTAATAAATGGACATTTTCTGTAGCAGAATAAAATACAAAGAATTTATTTAGCATTACCATAATAAACACGAAATGCAATTATCTTATTTAATAAATTAATGGCGGCGACGAATCACAGTTGAGAAGTCGTCGTCCCTACTCTTAGCAGCAGAGTGCAAACCATTATTTGGGGTTGAGGGTTTTATAATATTATTTTAAGTCAATAACTATAAACTCCATATTAATTAGAAAAATAAAAAACTTCTAATTTTTTAAGCAATTATGTCGTTAAGAATTGGCAAATAGAATTAAAGAATTGTATATGGGTAACTAGGTTATTATATTATTACCTTCTACAAAGAGAAAGAACCCGTTCGAATTCTTGCTTAGTATTTTTATTGCAGCTTCTGTCATTTCTGCTAAAGTAGGCTCGAGATCAAGATTGGCATCGAGTTGGTACTGCAAATGATCATTCTCAAAAAGTCCTAATAAATATTCCGTGTCAGCGTTAATATTTAGTAACTGTTCTTTGTTCCAAGCATATTGTGATCTTAATCCTTTACTGTTTTTGTTATTTTTCCACACTTCTATCAAATTTATTCCGTCTAAGCGTTCCCCCTTTTCCATTTCTTCATCTAAATCGTCTTTAGGTATGAATTTTTTTCTACCTCCTCCTAGGATAACATTAAAATGTGCACCTGTATCACCGTATATCAATTGAGCAGCGATGTCAAGACATTCGGAAGAATTAAATCCATCTTCTACAACGTCTAGATCGCTTTCCCAATTTCTCTCAGCCGTATGTGCATAAACGCCACTTGGTGACGCGTGTGTAATTCTGGTAGTTGTTATTATACCAGTCGCTTTTCCAGCCAATTGGGACCAACGACCAATAGAATGTACATGATTTGACCGATTGTTCATTGGACCACATTCGTCACGCTTAACTGCAGCGGATACACCAATTGTTCCATAGTTTGCTTTAACGCCACATAGATATGCCGTTGCCGAGCATGCAGAGTCCGCAACTTGTTTGTCTACACAATAAGTCTGAAAATATACAAATGTTAGGTGTTTTTTCTAAACTACCTTCCAACGCTAATAATGAATATAAGAGTTAAGCCTGGTGTTTTTACCGCCGGATAAGTTTCAGGTAGCCGTCTGATAAAAAAGATGTTATATTTACATGCAAACAATTGAAAAATCCAACATTTCGCTTAATTTAACGATAAAAAAATGACCTTTAGAGAATACAACAGTTTTATGCAATTTTTTAAATTATTTTCTTTAATTTATAAATTACCGAGATGAAAATAATAATATTAATAAAATGTATGTCCCAGTCAAACCCAGTCTCCCCTATATGTGAATAATATAAATTATTGCTTTAACAATAATCGAATTTAAAAGGAAATTATTTTATAGCTCTTATGTAATAATATATGCGATTATTATATCAGAACATAATTCTATCAATTCTTAAGCATAGTGTACTAAGCATATTAAAATTATATACTAATTAAAAATTAATAAAATAGTCCTATATACATAACTTAATTCTTGAATTGTTGAAGCTCTTACTTGGTGAAATTTGTTATACGTGATAATAAAATAAAATACAACGCTTGGTTTATAATTTCACAAATTATTTTTTAAAATGATTTTTTAATAGAAATAATGTTATTACTATTCAACGAATTCACGTTAAGATACATATGCTTAGAATAATTTAAGCAGTTGAAAAAGTAACGGATACGGCAGGAATCGAACCATTGATTTTCATTTCAAAATTTCTTTATTATTTAAATTTTTATTACAGATTAATAATTAATCTATTTGGAACGCATGGCGGGTTTTGTCAGAGATCCTACTCACAAAGGAGTTTAACAATGAGATGTGTATGAAATAACAATAGTATGAAAAGTGTAAATTTTATAATAATTGTGATTTTGTTTTGTGAGTTTTGGATTAAATATGGGAAAAGGAGGAAATAAAAACCCATTTATTTACAAATGAAAAAACATTTTTTGTAAAACTTAAATCTACTCTTAATTAGTTAAAAACAATTAGGTTGTGGTGATGGATGGTATAATAATGTTAGTTGTGCATGATATGTTTAGAATTTTGTGTAGTTGTTTTGTATGTTGAGTGTAGTTTGGTTTGGTTGGCTGATGCTCTATGTGTGGTGGTGGTTGTATATGCACGAGGGGCCTGCATGTGGGATATGTTGTATTTTTTAATAGCAGGTTGTGTTTATGTAGGGTTTGTGTGTTTAGTGTGTGGGTATGAGATGAGGTATGATTGGTGTGCTTTTGTTAGGTGATTTGCTCTGGGGGGCGCTCATGGTATACTGGAAGTAATTCGTAGGGGAGCTTGTGCTTTGTCCTGAAGGGAACGTTGTGTGCTTTGATGAGGGTGATGTTTTGAATGAGTGGATTGGGGTTGGTAGTAGTTTGTGTGTAAAATTTTTGTGCTTGTTGAGTGATGTAGTCATTGATGTAAGGCATGTTGGTCAGTAGGTGAAGGTCTGTGATGCGAATGTATCTTGAAGTCTGTGCGGCAAGGCGTAAACATTTATTTTGAAACCTCTGGAGTGGCAGGGTAGTAGTGTATGGAGCGCCACACCAGGTTGGAGCTGCGTAGGTAAGGATTGATCGTAGGAGGGATTTGTAGAGGAGAAGTTTGGTTTTAAGGGATAATGGGCTGTTTTTGGTTAGAAGGCAGTATATATTGTGGAGGGATATTTGGGTTTTTAGGATAAGTTGTTGAATGTGGTGTGCATGATTGAGTCGAGGTCGATTTATGGTGGTGATTTTGTGGTTGTGAATGCCTAAAGGCGTGTGTATTTTGAGATAAGTGTATTTCCGTGTGAAGACAATGGCTTCGGTCTTGTCGGCGTTTATAGTTATTTTCCATTTGTCCCAGTATTGATGCAGGATATTGATGTGGATCTGTAGCTGTTTGATAGCCACCTGTGCGTTATGGCTGTGCGCATAGATGGCGGTATCGTCAGCATATAATGCGGTGCGGGTTTTAGAGAAAGTTGGGAAATCGCAGAGGTAAAGGTTGAAGAGTTTGGGGCCGAGTACACTCCCTTGCGGTATTCCAGCCACGATTGGTCTGGGATCGGAGAGGGTGTCATTGATTTTGACTCTTAAGGATCTGTTAGTGAGGTAGGAGTGTAAAAGTTTGATTAGGAATGGAGGTAGGTTATGTTTGATTAATTTGTGGATTAACCCTATTATCCATACTTTATCGAATGCTTTTTCTATGCCTAACAGGGTCATAGCAGTCACATTATCTTTGTTGAAATTAATGGCTATATCTGTCGCAATTCTGCACACCTGCTGTACAGTATTGTGTTTGGTTCTGAAGCCGAACTGAAAGTCAGGTGTGATTTTTTGCTTTTTGTCTATGACTTCGAGGCGGGAATGGATGATTTTCTCAGCTGGTTTGGAAAGGGTACTAAGTAGGCTGATGGGGCGGTAGGTGGTGGGTGTTGAGTGATTTTTATTGGGTTTAGGGATGGGATGAACCGTGGCTGTCTTCCAAGAGGAGGGGAAGTGATGGAGGATAAGGATGGCATTAACCAGGTAGTGCAGTTGGACGATAGCTTTTCAGGAGAGGTTCTTGAGGATGATGTTTTCGATGGAGTCAGGACCGGGTGACTTGCGATTGGGAAGGGTTCTGATTATTTTTAATAGTTCGGTAGGAGTGGTAAGGAATTTGTGCATCTGATGTTTGTTATAGGGGTGTTTAGTGTTTAGATATGATTGTGTAGATTGTATGATGTCTGTCTGGTCTGGTGTGTTGGGGGTGTTGGATATATGTATTTGTTCGAATGTGTATGCGAGTGTTTGTGCTTTTTGTCTGTCGGTAATAGATTCTATATTGTTGATGATGAGGGTGGGGATAGATTTAAAAGGTTTCTTGAGGTTTTGGGTAAGTTTCCATAATGAGTTGTCGAAAGGGTTGATTGATGCGAGCTTGGTGGTCCAGGTCTCGTTTCTATGTCTTTTGATTTCTGTTTTGATTTTGTTGTTTAACGTGTTTAGTTCGAGTCTGTGTGTAGTGAGTTGGGTTCTCTGCCATTGTCTACGGACGTGGTTGCGGTATGTGATGAGGGTGGTTATATGATCAGTAATGGGGTCGAGGTGTGGTTTTATAGTGTGTGTTTCTGTATTGTTTTCAGTATAGTGCGTGTAAATGAGTGCATTTCGTGTTCAAGTTGTTGAGTGTTATTTATGTTGTTGTTAATGGTGATTGTTGAATCAAGTGTTTTTCTGAAGGAGGTCCAGTCAGTATGTTTGAAGGATGTTATTTGTATTGTGTATTTATTTGTGTGTATGTTATGTAGTTGAAATATGATTGGATTGTGGTCTGAGCTTAGTTCCGGGAGGGATTCTGGGTGGCAGATGTTAGGGACGTTTTTGTTTATGATTATGTCTATGTATGTGGGAGTAGTAGAGTTTTCAGGGTAGTGTGTGGGGATGTCAGTGTGATGAATGATGGCGACGTGTGAGTTGATGTATCTGGAGAGTGTGTTTCCGTTGGTGTTGTTTCGGTGGCAGCTCCAGTTAGTGTGGTTAGCGTTTAGGTCGCCGACTAGTATGGTTTTGTTGTGTGTCATGAGTGTGGAGATGTCTTGGGCGGAGAAGTGGTTTGTGGGTCTGTTGTATGCTGCGATGATGGAAGTGTTGTTGGCGAGCTTTATGTGTATGGTTTCGAGGGAGGTGTGGGGTGTGTGCATGAGTGTGTGGTTGACTGTGTGTTTTATTAGCACTGCAACTCCTCCAGAGGGTTTGCGCGTTTGCTGCGGTCGGTCGTGTCTGTGTACTATGAATTGTCGTAGTTTGAGGGTGTGGTGAGGTGATAGGTGTGTTTCGTTGAGTAGCATGATGTCGATGTTATGATTGTGAATGAAGAGCGCAAGCTCCCCCGTCTTACCCAATATTCCATTCGCGTTCCATGAGCAGATGGTGATGGATTGTGTGTTGGCTGGCTGGTGTGTCTGCATTATCAGTTGTTGATGATGTCGTATGAGTCGATGGTGGATGCGAATTCAATGAAAGTGGTGAATATTTGTTCCGGTGTGATGCAAGGTTCTAGACGTTGATTGAGGTCCCTAATGGCTTGTATTATATTTTGCAGTTTAATTTTTTGATTAAATTTTCTTAATTCTGCGATAGACTGTTTGCTGAGTTTGTGTTTTGATTAACGTGGGGATTGGGCTCAGGGGGATTGGGCTCATGGGTGGGTGTTTTGGTAGTAGTGGTAGTTAAGGTGGTAGTGTCTTGCTTAGGTAGGGGTGGGAAGTTCACATTGACGTTACTGGTAGATGGAAGAGGGTTTGGCAAGAGGGGTTTTTTCCAAATGTTTAATTTGGGGGCGGGAGCAGGAATGTATTTAGGTGTTTGTTTGTTTATTTGTGTGTTGGCGTTGTTTCTTCGCTGGTTTTGTTGCGTGTCAAGTGCGTTGATTTTTTGTTTGTACACTGGGCAGTCTGTGGAGTTTGCCGGATGTGCGCCAGTGCAATTGAAACATTTTGCTGGTACATCAGGTTTCTTTAAGCATAAGTGTGTGAGGTGGGGCTCGGCGCATTTCAGGCAGTGTGGGGGCATACGACAATTAGCTGTTGCGTGGCCCCACTGTTGGCAGCGGTGACATTGGATGATTCGTTTTTTGTTGTGGTGTCTCTCCCAGGTGATTTTGGTGTGGAAGAGGAACTTGCAGCTGTGCTTGATGTGGTATCCTTTTCTAGCGTATGATTGTAAAAAGTTCAGAATTTTATTTCGGTTAGCAAGGATTCGAGGGATGATTAGTGGTGGTGGAGGGCGTGTTTTGTGTGGGGCTGGGGTTGTTTGGTCGTCTGCATCTTCATCTTCGTTGTCTTCGTGGTCGTTGTTGGGAGTGGGTGTTAGAGGGGTGTATTTGTTTTGGGTTTTTGTTGGGGTCGGGGTCGGGTCTTTAGGGGTTCGGGCAATTCGTTTGGGTTTGGGAGAGGTGAATAGTCCTTCGGTGGTCGATGACGTCGTTGTGGATTTATTAGTGTTTGTGTTTGTGGATTTTGTCATAATAAAGGCCTCGCTTACCTCTGATATGACTTTGTTGGTCAGGTCAGGTGTTGATGTTTCAGGTGGTGGTTTGGGGGCGAGGTATTCGTCCATCTCCATCACTGTTTCACCAGTGGAGTCAAGGTCTGATTCGGGGTCTACTTCTGGTTCCTGCAGTGAAAATTCGCACGTGGAGGCTAAGTCTTCTTCAGAGGTCGTCCGAGAAGAACCTTCTGATTGGCGTCGCCCTGGAGAGGCTTTCTCCCTAAAGGGAGATGTTTCAAGGGCAGCTAGGGGGTTCAGACGGCGGTTCTCCTTATGTGATCTGGCCTTAAAGGCCAGTTTCGATGAAAAAACCGAACGTTTGTTGTAAAATTCACTGAATTTAAATAAATTTTAATTTGTTTAAACAATTTTAGACTGGTACGGACTAAAAAAAATCGCACTAATTGGAGATACTCGGGAGGCTTCTGAAGAACGTCTGCACTCAACGAGGAAAGCCATCGGTTTCGCGCCGAACATTCTAACCAACTCAGCTACGCATCCATTTTTTAAGTTTCGTATATATTTAGTTTCAATCCTTTGTTTTCGGTATGTAAAAGTCGTGGATTAGACTGGCTATGATGTGAGTGTTTAATAAGGTGGTTTGCAAAGGTTGAGTTGGTTTTATTGAGATTATAGGATTATAGATATGTACGAATCTTTAGAGATTAAGAAATCTTTGAAAAACTCTTCCGAAGACCAACTAAACCTGTACAATTCTCCTCTCCTTCATATCCTTTTATGAAATTTGCCAAATATTGTCCACTTTACACTAAGGATAGAATATATAAACTGTATGGTTAATTTTAAGTTTAGTATAGATCTGAAGATGCTATTGTGTAGTGAAACTTAACTAATCTATTTAATAAATAATTTGTGAAATTATAAACCAAGTGTTGTATTTTATTTTATTATCATGAATAAACATAACAATTTTTAACAAGCAGATATGTTTATCTATTATTTATTGTTAAAGCTTTCAACTATTCACAAAAATAGAATGCTTTTATTGACACAGGAGGATAAAATAAATAGATTTAAATATTTTAGGAATTGAAATTTTATAGCAATTGTAACAATTATAGTTAACGGTGACACGATTGGTGCCATATTAAAATATAACATGTTTTGTAAGATTTTAAGAAAATGTCCTTATATAAAGTGTTCTAATATAGTATAAATAAAAATTATAGTTGCAGACCGATAGTGTCTTTGACAAAGTTTCTTTACTCTGGTATTGCATGTTTCACTAAAGCGCATAATGTCATCTGTAATCACTGAGATTTATATATCTCTGGTTATTGGGGTTTTAGTAACAAAACAGGAAGCGTATCATAGTTGCAATATAGTGACGCACCCCATTGCTACTACAAAGTGTAGCTATTCTGGTGTTGTCATTGCTATATTGACATAAATCATCTAATATTGTTTTCCTGTTTTATAATATATCAGTATTTGTTTTTCTAATATGTTTGAATGTAACGTAATTATTATCGGTGAGTGGTCTTTCTGTTTGAAGTTTCTTCAGGTCAATCCCATTTATTACACCACAATCTATCCGATCTGGAATTTTACTCTTCTCGGAAGATCTGTAAGTGAGTTGTCCAGTTGATGATACAATGAAGTTTTTCGCTTTCAAAGTTGCGTATAGTTCTCTGATTTTAGTAATGTTTAGTTTAGTAAAGTTGGTATACATGTTCTTCGACAAATAAATGTCAACGGTAATTATATATAAAAATGTGTTTCGTTTTGTTTTATGTACATCTTTACTATTAATAAAGTTCATTACTATATCAAATAACCCTTTCGTTAATTAGGTTTAACCTAAATCTTAACAGGTATGGGCTCAGGGCTATTTTTGAATTGTAAAAACTGAGCTAATGGTTGTTGTGTTATCTGCCACGTGCAAGTCTGTTCTGAAATGGCTAAACATTCAGTGGTTAGTGCTTCGAGACTCGAACTTTTATCGAAAGAGAACTATGATACATGGAGTATGCAAGTAGAAGCACTTTTAGTAAAAAATTACTTGTGGGGCTACGTAAACGGTATGACCCCGATGCCAGCGGAAGACGCAGGAAAAGTCGCGATTGAGGCGTGGTTGAATCAGGACGCGAAAGCTAAGGCTGATTTAATTTTGTCCATTCAACCGTCCGAGTTAACGCAGATACGTGGATGCGAAATCTCGAGAGATGTATGGCTCAAGCTGGAGTCCATCTACGCATCCATAGGTCCAGCAAGAAAGGCGACCCTTTTGAAACAGTTGATGCTGCAACGCTTAGAAGATGGCGGAGATGTTAGGGATCATTTAGCGCGATTTTTCGACGCAGTAGATAAGTTGGAAAACATGAATGTAAAAATTAATGGTGATTTGTTAGCTATTATGGTTCTTTATAGTTTGCCCTCGTCATATGAAAATTTCCGATGCGCCATAGAGTCGCGGGATGAATTGCCCAACGCCGAAGTATTGAAGGTCAAGATAATTGAGGAATTTGAAGCACGAAAGCAAGCGTCAGAAAGCCTGGTTACAGCAACGGTTGCTGGAAACCGCGTACATGTACATCAAAAGCACCCTTGGAAAGGAAAAGGGACCGGTGGTTCAAAAACTAATGTGATCAAATGTTTCAAGTATGGTACGATAGGACACAAAGCAAATGTGTGCCCTACGAAGAAATTCGAAGATAGTCGGAGAAAATTTAGACAGTCGGTGAATAGTGTTGATGAGTCGTACGTAGCAAATCATACGATTACCTCTGGCGTGCACAATGTGAGTTGCGCGAAGACAGAGACAATTAGCCGAGCCTGGCTTCTGGACAGTGGATGTACCGCGCACTTGTGTGGTGACGAAAAACTATTTACGTCAATGTGTGCGTCGAGTAAGACAAAACTGAACCTTGCAAGTCAAGCATCTACCGATGTTAAGGGAAAAGGTGTTGTTCATGTATCAGTAGCGAGTGACAGTGGTTCTCGTTTGATTGAGTTTAAAGATACACTTTATGTTCCTGAGTTGCGAACCAATTTTATATCTGTTGCGAAGTTCACAAATAAAGGACACGAAGTGATATTTCGTAAAAGTGACGCTTATATTCGAGATACAAACGGTAAAGTGTCGGTGATAGCAGATCGCAAGGGCGATCTTTATTATATGCGCGAAGATATAGAATGCGCGAAGGCGGTAGAACAACCCGATTGCTCCGAACTGTTGAAGTGGCATGAAAGGTTGGGTCATTTAAACGGTAAAGACTTATTGAAACTTGTTCGTGACGGAAAAGTTTTTGTGAGTGATGCAAGAAATGCTGAGCGTCTGTCACAGTGCGAAGTGTGCATAAAAGGGAAGATGACCGCGTTACCTTTCTCAAAAGGTAGAGTACCATGCGCAGAAACATTAAAAATTGTTCATTCGGATGTAGTTGGTCCATTTAGGACGGAATCTGCTGGTCGTGCTAAATATTTTGTTACGTTTATAGATGATAGCAAGAGGTGGTGCGAAGTGTACTTCTTGCGACAGAAGTGCGGCGTATTTGACGCGTTTAAACTGTATCAACAACTCGTTGAGAAGCAAACCGGAAAGAAAGTGAAGTATTTACAGTCTGATAACGGTCGCGAGTACTGTAACTCAGAGTTTGATAGGTATTTAGCATGTCAGAGAATTGAGCGGAAATTAATGATTCCAGGTACTCCTCAACAAAACGGGGTAGCTGAAAGAATGAATCGTACCCTGCTCGATATGGCTCGATGCTTGCTATTGCAGTCTAGTTTGAGTGCATCATTTTGGTCGGAGGCTATCGCGACAGCCTGCCACTTGCGTAATAGATGTCCTGCAAGCACTTTAAATGGACAAATTCCATATGAAAAATGGACTGGGAGTAGTTTGAAGATAAACCATCTTCGAAAATTTGGATCTTAAGCATTTGTGCTAGATAAGAATCCTGGTAAGGATAAATTCGCGCAAAGATCCGTGGAAGGCGTGTTTATTGGTTATCCTCGAGATCATAAAGGATATCGTGTTTGGATTCCAAGTACGCGACAAATAATTCACGCTCGTGATGTAAAAGTTCTTGAAAAGGCTCAGGAATGTGTACACGACGACAGTGTGTTGGACGAATTGTTTACGTCAACCGAAAGGTCATATGTGGAGGGTCTGGTAGAAAGTGTTAACGGTAGTCCAAGGACAGTCGAATTTTCACCACGTCCGATGAGAGAGGAAATGGTAGAAACATCGCGACCTGATTATCCGAAATCAGGATACAAACGGATAAGGACTTGCCAAGGGGTCCTGGTAGACCGCGTATAGTGCGTACAGGAAGCAGGGGGCGACCGAAGAAGTTATTTCGATCAAGAAACGCTGTAACGCATGAGCCAAATGTCGAAGTAGACGGTACGAGCAGTGATGTAGAAGACGATGTTTTTGCTGGAGTCGCGGAGGTCAGCGTTGAAGATGCTTTGAATAGTGAAGCGCGCGACGAATGGAAAGACTCGATGGAGTCAGAAATTGCAAGTTTACTGAAAAACGACACTTGGAACGTTATTGTCAAAAGTGACAATAAAAACATTGTTGGATGTCGTTGGGTGCTGACAAATAAGCACAGTGCGAATGGTGAAGTAGAGCGACGAAAAGCTCGATTGGTCGCTAAAGGCTTTAGTCAGAAATTTGGTGTAAATTACAATTAAACTTTTGCACCAGTTGCGAGATTAGAAACGCTAAGACTGTTGTTAGCGCTCGCGGTACAGTTTGGATTGAACATTTGGCAATTCGACGTTGTGACGGCATATTTAAATGGATCGCTGAATGAAGAAGTGATCATGAGAGTGCCAGAGTTGTTGAACGAAATACTAGAGAGAATTGGGTGCAAGCATGGATCTAGAGATGTTGGTGTTCGTGCAAGGAAGATGCTGAAGAGTCTTCGTGACGGTGGAAACGCATGTAGATTGAAAAAGGAGTTGTATGGACTGAAACAAGCCGGCCGTCAGTGGTATTCACGACTTAGTGAGAAGCTAATGAACTTAGGACTGAAACCAACGAAGAATGAACCATGTTTATTCTACAACAATGCAGGTGATGATATCTTCCTTGTGCTAGTATATGTAGATGATATACTAGTGGCATCAAGAAAATTCAACCGTGTGATAGATTTAAAAACAAAACTTCTAGAAGACTTCGAAATAAAAGAACTTGGAAGCGCAAAGTACTGTCTTGGTTTAGAGATTGACCAACGTGAAGGTCAAATTAAGTTATCACAGACTGGTTATGTTCTTGGATTGTTGAATCAATACGGAATGAAAGCGTGTAATTCTGTTGCGACACCGTCGGAGGTGAACGTGCGTTTTGACAGCGCAAGTGACGACGATTCGATTGAAAATTGTCCGTATCGCGAACTAATTGGTGCGCTAATGTATTTATCGGTGGCCACGCGACCGGACATTGCCAATGTTGTGTCGAGGTTAGCGCAGTTCTCGACAAAGCCACGCAAATGTCATTGGATTGCTGCGAAAAGAGTCCTAAGATATCTCGCAGGAACTGCAAATATAGGACTAAATTATACGAAGACTGATGATCCGTTGTTTGGATATACGGATGCCGACTGGGGTGGCTGTACCATTGACCGTCATTCATATACGGGGTACGCATTTTCACTCAGTGGTGCTGCGATTAAGTGGAAATCGCAAAAGCAACGAACTGTTGTGTTGTCTTCAACCGAGGCCAAATATGTGAGCATAGCGGAAGCGGCGAAGGAGGCGCTATATTTACGCAGTGTATTGTATGAGCTAGGCTTAGAAGATTGGACTGATATCGTTATTAACGTGGACAATCAAGGAGCTCAGTGTCTTGCGAATGATCCTGTGTTTCACGCGCGTACGAAACATATTGACATCAAACATCATTTCGTACGTGAGTCGATAAGCGCAAAAATGTTTTCGTTAGAGCATGTGTCAACGGAACAAATGATCGCAGATGTGTTGACTAAACCGTTAGTGCGTGTAAGTCACCAAAAGTGTTTGGAAGGACTTGGAGAGCGTTGTGTGCGTAAATGTGTGTATTGAGGGGGAGTGTTAAAAATATCTGTATATTTTCCAATACACACTTTAAATATCCCGCCATTGAGTGTTTTGACATAGGTCCGTATTTTTGTTTTATTAAGTTGGTATACATGTTATTCGACAAATAAATGTCAACGGTAATTATATATAAAAATGTGTTTCGTTTTGTTTTATGTACATCTTTACTATTAATAAAGTTCATTACAATTTCAAATAACCCTTTCGTTAATTAGGTTTAACCTAAATCTTAACAATATATATATGATATATATAATATATATAATATATATAATATATATAATATATATATGATATATATAATATATATAATATATATAATATATATAATATATATATGATATATATAATATATATAATATATATAATATATATAATATATATATATATATATAATATATAATATATATATAATATATATATATAATATATATAATATATATAGTATATATAATATATATATAATATATATAATATATATATAATATATATAATATATATAATATATATAATATATATAATATATATAATATATATAATATATATAATATATATAATATATATAATATATATAATATATATAATATATATAATATATATAATATATATAATATATATATAATATATATAATATATATAATATATATAATATATATAATATATATAATATATATAATATATATAATATATATAATATATATAATATATAAAATATATAAT